>PQWD01007886.1:0-17088 GCA_019425675.1 Leucinodes orbonalis | reverse complement strand
CGTGATGATGATAAATATCACAATGTTATGAAAATTCAAAAGTTATCCTAATTAATCACAAACCTGATAAATTAAACTTTCGTGAAATTTTAAACTTTCGTATGTTTTTTATCATACGTTGTTGAATAATGACGGATTTCTAAATACTTGTGTTAGTATTGGAATTAGCCCTGAAGATGATCTACCACCAAAAGAAGTGTTTAGAAATTTTGTTTTAAAATTTATACTTCACGCTGGTTTAAATTTTAAAAAGACCAATGCTAATTATTTTATTCAGTCTATTGCATGGATAGCTCATAAACATATTGTTGAATGGAGTAAAACACATTTATCTTCTTATATGTTTACTGAGTGGTCAGATGTTTGGATAAATATAGCGAACAGTATATCAATTAAAACTGACAAATATTGTTTTTGGAGGGTCAAAAGCTTATTTAATGAAGAAGAGTTGGTTGAAATTAATAAAAAAATTTCTAGGTTGGAATATGGAGAAAAAATATTTCCGGTGTACTTGAAAAAGTTCAAAGAAATGAACCCAATTTTGTTTAACCAAAATGTGTCGTTTCAGGCTTTTAACAGTCCAAACATAACTGAGCTACTAAATTAAATATATGAGTTTTAAATTAGTCATTTAATTTTGTATTATAACTTTTAATTTATATTATAAATTGTAATTACTGTATTTATATTTTGGATCTTTGAAAGTTCTGTAAAGTTTGTATTAATATAAATAAACATATACATAAAATTCTATGTAAAGTTTATTTATGATTTCTTATTGATTTTTACAGTATACTTTGAGCATTCAAATTATTCTAGCATCCTAAAAAATATAAAGAAGACATTCATTACATCAAAAATAAATATAGTCTAATAAATTCTAGAAGACTCATTATTATTTTATGAAACAACAAAAACAGTAGTACAAGATCAAATGCATGTAAATTACGTTTAGTTCATTCATTTAATTTAATACTATGAGCTTAATACAAATTTTGTAGACTTTACAAAAAATATTGTAATTCTAACATAAAAAATTTTGTTCATATATGTAGCACATTCTAAACTACAAATTTTTCAAAAAAGACTTTTTTGATGTATTTAATTAACGATTTTTACGGGTGATTTTAGATTTGAAAAATTGTGAATAATGTATAATAACGTAGTAGACAATTTTATAAATCTAAAATTACAATCTAAAAGCTAATTGTACATTAACTAAGATATCTAATGTCACAATCAACAAAAATATAGACAAAATTTACAGAATTTATCAAAAATTACGAAAGTTTTGTATTAGTTTTCAACGCGCCCTGATTAAAATAATATAAATATTATAACTACAAGTATTTTACATTTTTAAAAAACTAGAATCGATTTTCGACAAGCACTTATTTGTTTCTATTTCGAAAATGGGGGATTAACATCTAATGTTGATAAGGTCCACGAAAGTCATTAAATTGTTTCATGAAACTTGTGTGCAGTCCAGCCACAAGGGGATTAACATCTAATTTAGAAATGCATTTTAAGGCTTTAAATAATGTGATCTTGTACTACACTAAGTGAACTAAATTGTACTTTAAAGGTGTTAAATTAGTGAAGCCCTAGCTGGTGCACTCTGGGGTGGGATCCTACGAGCTAGTTAAGAGACAAGACGAAGTAGAGCTGAGAAGCTCGTGGACCCTATCCTACAGGATTCTGTAGTACGCTGGCCGAATCATGTAAGACAAGTGGTCAACGCAGTCCATTAATAAACAGGACTGGTGATGTGGCGGTGTAAGGAGGTGTACACAAAAATACAGATGATAGTAGAGCCTTTTGATGCTTGTACGATGATGTTCTCTTTAAGTCATTCAAACCGTGCCCGAAAATTATATCTGCTATGAACCTGGTCTGGACAGGGTATGGATATAAACGGTAACCTAGTTTCCTGGAGCCAAAGTCCAATGGATACGGCGGAGCTTGCTGCACCGGCAAGTTTAAATTGTGGAAGTTTTAATGAGTAAGAATCTTACAGTATCAGTTGAACAAGGATCACAGTCCCAAGTTCACTGGTTCCTATGTAAGGGTTCTGGCCTTCTTACTTGCAAAGAAAAAAAATTGTTATAAATTCTTTATAAATAATCAAAAAAATCAAGACATACTGTATATAAGACGATTTTAAAGCAACTTACGAGTCGAAATATAGAAATTGTAAGACTATTACTACTTCTAAATTTTGATTACCAAAATGATGTTACACTTATTAGCTAAAATTGAAAAATAGAAGGAATCTGATTAGATTTAAAAGTATTATAAAGCTAGAGCACTGAAATTATTTTTTTGATATAAGAAAAAGAGTCTATGATTATAAAATGCTAGAAAAAAAATCCTCGTAATTATTTAACAATGGAGAAAGAAGTATAATGATTTAGGGTACATGTCATATTTTGGTGTATGCAGGTTAGAAATTATTGAGAAATCTCAAAATACTATGTGTTTAAATTAATTGAACTTAATGTTTTGTAAAAAGACATTGAGCGTCACTATTATTTTTTATCATAACAAGTTAATCTTGAGCATAATTAGATCTTTGTGCAAGATATTTTATCAAAAGAAATTAAAGCTTTAAATAGCATTTTCAATCACCAGATTTAAATAGAATTAAACATATAGGGATTCTATTAAGTTTGAAGTAAGGAAGAGCAATTGTATAAAAAAGAAATTTACATTTTGTTTGAAGCTTATAACACAATGAATTAGCTGATTTACTTGTTTTAAAGCATGAAAACATTGATCTGACTTAAAGAATTTCTATTATTTATATGTAAATATAAAAATGTTATGCCACTTTCATGAAACAAATAAATCAATAAAATCTTAAATATAAAATTATGTTTATTTATAAAGAATCTTTAATTTAAAAAGTGTTTTAAGGGTTTACAATTAATAATTTAACGAGTGTATATTTATTTTTTCCAGATTCTTGTAAAATTGAAACAAGATATAAATTTAAAATTTTGATTTTTTTATTGTTTAAAGTTAATGTTTTGTTAATTAATAAACACGTCATTTTCAATATTAAAAATTAGGATTTTTATACCCCAATGTTTGTTTTAAATTATCTATTACATTTCAATATATTAGGTGTACAAATAATATATTAACAACGTTATCAGAAAATAATTCAGAATTGACTAAAAATGAAATAAATCTTTTAAAAGAACTTGAAAGAAAGAAAAAAAAGTCTTTCAAAGGTGAAATATTTTATAGTTATGTAGATTACTACAATCTGCCTGAAAACATTTTCAGTTTAAATATGAAAAGATATCAAAATGTCATAAAAATTCAAAAGTTACCTTAATTAATCACAAACTTGATGAATTAAACTTTCGTGAGATTTTTAAACTTTCGTATGTTTTTTATCATACGTTGTTGAATAATGACGGATTTCTAAATACTTGTGTTAGTATTGGAATTAGCCCTGAAGATGATCTACCACCAAAAGAAGTGTTTAGAAATTTTATAGTAAAATTTATACTTCGCGAAAATTTTCAATTTAAAAAAACTGAAGCTAATTTTTTTATTCAGTCTATTGCATGGATAGCTCATAAACATATTGTTGAATGGAGTAAAACACATTTATCTTCTTATATGTTTACTGAGTGGTCAGATATTTGGATAAGTATAGCGAACAGTATATCAATTAAAACTGACAAATATTGTTTTTGGAGGGTCGCAAGTTTGTTTAATGAAGAAGAGTTGGTTGAAATTAATAAACAAATTTCTAGGTTGGAATATGGAGAAAAAATATTTCCGGCATACTTGAAAAAGTTCAAAGAAATGAACCCAACTTTGTTTAACCAAAATGTGTCGTTTCAGGCTTTTAACAATCCAAACATAACCGGGCTACTAAATTAAATATATGAGTTTTTAAATTAGTCATTTAATTTTGTATTATAACTTTAAATTTATATTAAAAATTATAATTTTAATAAAGTTGCGGCACGACTGAGTGTTCTAAAAGCACTTAAATTAATTTGCAATTTTTTTTTGACATATTCGAGTGAATTTTGATTGTAAATATATTTTAAAAAAAGACGCCAACTATTTAAAACTTTTTTTATTCTGTTATGATTACGATTTATACAATTATGAAAAAATTTATGCTTGTTAAGGTAACTTTACAATGAAGAGATAACCTCTTGAACAAACTATCAATAAAATGGAAATGCAAAGAATAATTGTTCAATTTATCAAAAATACTTTGTTAGCAAAATTTAAAGTTTTCAAATCACATATAGTACAAATTTTTTAATGCATTTGTTAGTATTGAAATAAAAATTATTTGAATTATTAAATGGATTACATGTAACAATGAGATTTTGTAAATGTATGGTTGTGTTTAAAATGTAAGTAGGGCGTGTATCAGTCGGATATATAATGATGTATATTGCAAGATACGTAGTCTATTAATTTATACAGCTTAGCTACCTTTAAAATTTTTATAATCTATGTAACTAAATGTAGTATTTAGTCCTATTGTATACAAAATGAATAGATTATAAAAAAGACTGATAAACTCTTAGTTCTATTAATAGTATTTATTACAAACAAATCACAAGATATAAAAATTAACAAAATGTTATGATTTTAAATTAAACTTTAAATAACATTTAAGTTTAAATTGAACTTATGGTTTTGGTATAACTCTTTACAAATTTAGATTTAAAATGCGCAAACAATTCTAAGCAAGATATAAAAAACCATTTATATTGTAATTTGTAAAATAATTAATATAACTTTAGACATTATTTACAGAGATATAAATTTTAGAGACTATATTGACTAAGATTTGGTCAGAGTTATAAAACAGTGAGATGATAGAAGAAGTCATCTTTATTATGTTAAAATAATTAAAATAGTAGACATATTAACAGAAGTAAAGTGAATTAAAAATGCACTGTTGTTTGTTGACGACATATTAACAGAAGTAGAGTGAATTAAAAATGCACAGTATGTTAGTACAATGACACTATATTTAAAATATGGATTTATATAAATACAACAAAATTTTACATTCAATAAAATAAAACTTATTTAATCAATCAAAAAATTTTGTGGCAATAACAAACAGTAAATTTAATTGCATTATCATATTATTCTGATCAGGTTAACAAGCTACTTAATAAAAAAACAAAAAAAATTATTCGACTTTTTAGGATTAAAATTGTCTTAGAGCGAAAGATTAAAATTTGTTTTTTTTCATTTAGATTAATTTTTGTTTGAACCTCAAAAATCAATCAAATAAATATTTTTTTAAATTAATTTATAAGACATTTTGTGTTTATGCGCATAAATAATATAAAGATTATAAAATGAAATTAAATATTGTTATGTAACAAATATTACAAATAATATATTAGTTCTTAAAACAATAATATTATGTTTTTACTATTTGAAATGTAATATTGTTATGTATAAACAAACATTTAAAGAATATTATTATTCTAATACCTAATTTGGAAAATCAAATTAATTGATATTTCAGATAATAAATATTTAATAAAAAGACAGGTTTCAAATAAATTAAACTTTTGAAATATTAATATTCGAATTAATTAAATATTTAATAAAAAAGACAGGTTTCAAATAAATTAAACTTTTGATAAATAAATATTCGAATTTTTATATATAAAGAGTTATTGTAAAAAATACATTTTTTATTGTTTGTTTGTTTTTAAAAAAAAGTATAAATTAATTTTATATTTTTACCCTAATGAATTTTTACACTCTTTTACCTTTTTTCTTATCTAACATAGCTTTTATTTCTGCATCAAGTGGTGATGCCACTCCTTACACCAGTTACTTTAACATTTAAACCATCTACTAGAGAAACTTTGCAAGTTTGGGCTGCTCCATCTTTCCTTTAATAAATGTAATTACTGTTTCTATAAATTTCTCGTCTAATATAATTCTGTTTATGCATTGAAATATTTACAAATCAATTTTATAATTCTAAATTTCTTCACTTTACAAATCAATTTTATAATTCTAAATTTCTTCACTTTACAAATCAATTTTATAATTCTAAATTTCTTCACTTTACAAATCAATTTTATAATTCTAAGTTTTTACTTTACAAATCAATTTTATAATTCTAATTTGTTTAATTAAAAACTTACTAATAGTTTTACAATTTAAAATAACTCGAACTAGTTTATATTACTAATGTTAATTGTCTGTTTAAATGTACAAAACAATGTATATAATTGTCTATTCAAACAGACAATTAACATTTTACGATTTAGTGATATAAAGAAGTGTAACAATCAAAAAAGTATTTTTATAATATATATTATTGTATTTTTACCTTGATCTTTTAGTTCTTCGTACTAATTCATTCTTTATAGTTTAATTTAATTTAGTAGTTATTTTATTACGATAAATAAGTGTGTTTACCACATTTAGATAAACAATTATTTTTGAATATTTATATCAATTAAGTACTATATTAGTTTACAATTTAAATTATAATTTCTTAGAATAAAGACAAGTAGCTTTTGACTTTATAAATACCTTGTTTATAAAAAATAATAACACTGATTTTTATGATAAGAATATTAGTCCAATTTTTATATCTTCTAACGACACTTTGTTTTTTCTAACAGTAAAGACAGGGAGTACCTGTCTATTAAAATCATCGTGTCTTATTAAAACAAAAAATTGAATATTAGAAATATTTAGAAGTCTCTTTTATATTACTATATTTATCAGTCTTTATCTACATTTATATAATTTCTATATTTAGAAATCTTATTTATATAATTCGTATCTTTAAACGTCTTATTTTTATAATACAAATATTTAGAAATCTTAATCTATAAGTATTTTGATTGACATGCAAAAAGGTCTAATATAAAATTTATTAGAAATAGGTGCTACTAAAAAAACAGTTAAATTAATTTTAGATTTCAGAATCAGTATTTTGCAATAACATGGAAGAATTTGAAATTCGTTAACATACAATTGTTGTGAATTAAAAAAATAAAAAACAGTGGTATTTTAAGACTAACATCAAATAAATTATAAAATACATAATTTATTAAATTGAAATTATTCATGCCTTATTTTATTTCTAATATCTTTTTTTCTGTCTATTTTTACATAACAATTTTACATTCCTTAAAAGGTAAATTTCTTTTTTTTTAATTAAATTTTTAGTAAATTTAAATTGATTTGTACAAAAACTGATTTTAATATTTTTGACTATACACATGCAATTTAACATATATTATTATTTTCTTTGTTTACAAAATTGCGTCATAGTTTGAAATAAATATTCTACTATATGTTTTTATATTTAGAAAATACGTTTAATTCTAAATTTTACATTTTTGTTTTGTTTATAAATTAATATTTAAATTGATTTTTTTTTATCCCCAATGAAGCCTTCTTTCGTTTTATTTCTAAGCTTTTTTTCGAACTTTATACTTGTAGCATCCTCAACTACAAATGATGATCAATCAAATACTCCAACAACTAACGATACTTCTGCAGCTGATGGCACTCAAGTAGCCGACGATGCAGCAGCCGATGACACTGCAGCAGATGATACCAATAAAGATGACGCAGCAGCCGATGATACCAATAAAGATGACGCAGCAGCCGATGACACTGCAGCAGATGATGCCAATAAAGATGATGCAGCAGCCGATGACACTGCAGCAGATGATACCAATAAAGATGACGCAGCAGCCGATGACACTGCAGCTGATGATGATGCCAATAAAGACGATGCAGCAGCAGATGATACCAATAAAGATGATGCAGCAGCCGATGACACTGCAGCTGATGATACCAATAAAGACGATGCAGCAGCCGATGACACTGCAGCAGATGATACCAATAAAGATGATGCAGCAGCCGATGACACTGCAGCTGATGATACCAATAAAGATGACGCAGCAGCCGATGACACTGCAGCTGATGATACCAATAAAGACGATGACGCTGCGGCAGATGATGATGCCAATAAAGACGATGACGCTTCAACACCTCCAACTCCAGTCACTCTAACTTTTAAGCCCATGCCACGGCAGACTTTATCATCTTGGGCAAGTCCTTCATTTTAATAAACTTTTTGTATACTTATTTGTTATTTCTAAAAATAAAATGTTACAGCTAAAAGTGCAATAATGACAAAATGTATTTATTTTGTGTTTTAAAAACTTAGATTTATTATTTATTTATTATTCGCATTATAAAAAAGTAGAAAAGACATAAATAAATTTTTAATGGAGGTGCATAATTATATAACAACATCTACAGTTAGAATTGACTCGATCCTAGAAAAATCTAAAAACGATTTAAATACCAAAAGAAGATTTTTCTGAGTTTGCCTCACAGTGAAATTGTAAAATCGGCTGGTGTTTTATAAGTAAGATTGATTTCTTAGTGTTATCATCATCATCAAGCAGAATTTATCTTCTAAGGATAAGGTACTAAGCATTATCAAGGAGATTATTTGTTACCATGGTTGGTCAATCGAGAGATTAGGACTTCTAGAGCCAACTTCAAGTGTAGAGTTCGAGGATATGCTATTAGAGCCAGAATTAGACATCGAGGACAGAATGAGATGTCTGAATGAAAACCAGCAAAGAGCTTACGATAGAATAATGAATAGTGTAGGCAAAGGTGGTAAAGTATTCTACCTAGATGGGCCTGCAGGATCTGGCAAGACCTACCTATATAATGTTCTAATTGACTCTCTAAAGAACCAGGGAAAGTTGACCATACAAATGGCAACCACAGGTATTGCAGCAGATCTACTTAATGGTGGAAGAACAGTTCATAGTTTTATGAAACTCCCTGTTCCATTGAATGAAACAAGTAGTTCAAGGCTGCAGATAAATTCATCAGAAGCTCAAATGATAAGAATGTCATCATTGATTCTTATCGATTAAGTATCTATGATTCTAAGTATGCACTAGATGTTATAGATACAACGTTGAAAAGGATCTGTTTTAATGATGAAATCTTTCGAGGCAAGACAGTATTACTTGGTGGAGATTTTAAACAAGCACCAACAGTTGTTTTAAATGGTAACCAAGTATCAATCATAAGCTCAAGAGCATGGAGACATGTTGAGATCTTGAGATTGAGTTATAATATGAGGTCTACCAATCAGCCTGAATTTGCAAAGTGGTTGTCAGATGTAGGAAATGGGTTCCTAAATGACAATAATGGTGAGATTGTCATTCCTTCGAGGTTCATTGTAAAAGGAAACTTAATAAGCTCAATATTTGGGAAAAATATTGATAAGAGGACGAGTCTGTCTTTAGCAAAGTAATTTTGACTACTAAGAACGAGTATGCAAATGTATCAATGCAGAAGTTTTAGTATGTTAGATGGAGATAAGTTCATCTATAAAAGTGCAGACTCGATCATTTCTGACGATCCCAATGAGCTTTTGAGATTCCCGACAAAGTTCCTCGATAAACAACAACCATCCGGCTTGCCTCAGCATACTTTGAAGTTGAAAGTCGGTTGTCTGATAATGTTATTGAAGAATGTGGATCCAAGAAGGGGACTCTTACACGAACAAGGCTACAGACTTTCAGATTAAAAGAGAATTATATCGTAGCAAAGATTATAACTGGAAGGAGGCAGGTTATGTGGCGGCCATACCAAGAATCTACATGCAGCCTAGCGACACGTTATTGCCCTTCGTACATAAAACAAGGCAATTCCCTGTACTAGTGTCATATGCTATGACCATTCATAAGTCGCAGGAACAGTTGTTTGACAATGTTGGTGTTTATCTTCCTGAACCTGTATTTGCACATGGACAATTATATGTTGCGATAGTCAAAATGCTAAAATGTATTAAATAACTATATCTAAAAAGTTAACAATGATGTCCATCAGGCTCTTATAGGGAAAAATATTATACAAAGTAGTGAATTATATTAGAATAACCAAACAACCTTAGGCTGCGCGATGTTATTGATGTAGTATTTGTTTATAATGTACTATAAAATATCTAATGATTACAAGTGTGACTTGATGATACGAAGGGGCGTTTGCTACAAAAGTTTTGCCATTTTTGCAATAAATAATGAAATTAAAAAATATATAAAGATTTTAAAAAAACTGTCTGTGATTATACTAAGTCCCGTTCTAATAACAAGGTTATCTAATAACATACATGATTTGTAATAGTTTAATTTAATTTTTAACACGCGCAGTAAAAAAACATGAAAAATTGAAATATTTAAATTAAACATATTGAAATTTCAGACTTTTAAAATGAAAAAATTATTATTACAAGGGCATGTGTGTTTATAAGACCAAGTAGCTTTGCTTATTTATAAATAATCAAAATAGTAAAACACAAACTTAATTAAATTTATAAAGTTTTAAAAGATAAATTTTACTCCTTGTAAAATGTTGAGAACTTTTATTAGTCAATACAAATTTCATTTTCTGAAATAAAGTATTTTTATTTTTTTACCTATATAAAAAATTGTAGATGTTAATATCTTTTCTAAGTTGGTATTGAATTACTTTAAAATACTAGATTCAATTAATTATGAAGTATAAAACATTTTCTATTAAAAACTCTATGAATATCTTAATTACTCTATAAAGATTAAATTACTTATGACGTATATAACATTTTTTATTAATAAACTCTTAAAGATTAAATATAAATTTATTTACATTGATACTTTAATACAAATTTACGATACTTTTAATTCATTTAATACCATTTTATATTTTTTACTTTCCTGATACAGAGCTTTTATCTTGCACCTCAACAAAAATATTACAAGTTCAAATTGTGATAAAATTTCAAGATTATCATTATGCGAAAAATTTTTTACACCTTCAATAAGATGCAAAATCCATTGAATCGGCAATTTTTCCAATATTTTCAATATATTTAAATTAGTGAAATCTATTTCTAACGAAAAGATGTTTTTTGATTTAGTTTTTTCACTTTTTTTAATTTGTAAAAGATTGTAAAATATTTTATCTAAAAAATTTAGCCATTCATAAGCTTTTTCTAATACGTAGACATTTACATTTAACATTTTGAGTTGACATTTTAAGTTAGGTAAATAATTTAAATAAATTAAAGTAGTAATAGATGACATTTTTTTGATATTTGCATTACAACTATTAAATTGCCTTAAAAACTTTTTTCTTGTAGAAAATATTTTGGTTGTAAACGTAATATTCTTAGTAGGATTACTGTCTAGATATGTTTTGTAAATTTTTTTATATGAAATTAATATTGAAATGTTAAATATGTTAAAATCTGTTGATTTTTGAAAATTTTCATTTAAATTCTTCGCGGGTCTCCTAATCATCAGATTTTTATTTAGAAATCTTGATTATGTTCATTTGAAGTTTCCATATACTTCGGGATTTTTCTTGTAACTTTAATTGTACTTTTTGGCTATTAGTTATATTTGTATTTTATCTGTAGGTAAAAAAGACACATCAAAGTTGTCTATTGACATCTGATGTTCATAAGATGCTGAAATTAGATGTATGAAATAAACGAAAAGCATGTTATGGGTTAATTTAAAGTGTAAAATATAAAATTAATTTTTGATAAAAATTTAATATAAATATTTAAAATATATTAATTTATTTCTATGTTTAAAAGAAAAAAAACAGTATTTTATACTCAGAAAATATCAAATATTCAATTTTTAGACATTTGTAATGCCTATATACTGAAATAGGAAATTTTGCTAAGGAATTATAATTCAAAAAATGAAAAAATGATTTTTAATGATCATTTTTTTAATTAGTTTTGCAATTTAACTTTTTAAATAAAACTCTTGTCATTTGTAAATTGAAAAAAGATATTAAATATTTATCGAGCATAGGAATTATAAGTTTTAATATTAGAATTACACACTATTTTAGTAAAAAATTGAATATTTACATTTGAGAAAATAAAATAAGCAGATTAGTGTATTTGTCTTTGTATAAAAAATAAAGATAAATTTGGAAAGAATTTAATTATAAATAAGTTTTAAAAAGACCATCTCGAGTAGAATTAATTGTTTCAAGAATTTGTTTATAATTAATTCAAGCATTGTAAAGTATTTATAGAATTTAAGTATTTTTAAAAAGACCATCTCGAGTAGAATTAATCGTTTTAAGAATTTGAAAAGTATTAATTAATTAGTCTATTAATTTTTAAAAAGACCATCTCGAGTAGAATTAATCGTTTTAAGAATTTGAAAAGTTATAATTTATTAGTCTATTAGTTTTTAATATAAATTATCTCGAGTAGAATTAATCGTTTTATATTGCGAACATTGTATTTTAAATGTAAAGTCTCGAAAAATGTGAAAATTTTATTATTAAAATTGTCGCGAAGAAAAAATACAATTATATTTGTAAAATAAACGCAGTTAATTGACGGATTATAAAAAGTTTTTTATACTAAATAATATGAAACAGATTAATTTTTGACATCACTTTTAATTTTCTAACTAGATTTCGAATATTTGACGATGAAATAACAACTTTAGTAAAATTCTAGTACATTTATCTGCACTTTAAATTGTTTAATTTATTTTGCTTTGGCTTACATCTCTTTTTGATAAAATTTAATATCAAACTTCTTACGACGTCACTACATATCTATTCATTTTTTTGTTGTCTTTTAATTTATACATCAGACCAAGTTTGTATAATTTCGTAACAAATTAAATCTAATGGTCGGATTGTCACCCTGTTAAAATTAAATATTAAAAATTTACTATAAAAAGCTCATTATGAAGGTTGAAAAGGCAGATATTGCAATTTATAGTTGCTTTAAAAACTGAAAACTGTTAGATTCTTTAAGACATGTTCTAATAAATTATGTAAATCTTTTTAAATATTAAGTTACAAATGGTTTTGTCTCTGCGTTAAACTTAACAAGGTTATTAAATTTTTCATCTACACCTGTTACATTTTATATTCATTTTACATACTAATCTGATTTGAGTTAAATATGATGCAGATTTATTTGTAAAACAAATACATAATAAAGAATACTAAATATCAAAGATAATCACTTTGAGCGATCTTAGTCTTTTCTTAAATGTAGAGACAGATCAAGCCATGTTTATTTTATTAATTTGATATGACGTCAATTTATGCAATATTTACAAATTCAAAAGTAAATCAAATAACTTCCGCCTTCAATTTTAAATAGTTCAAGGGATCTCTTAATAAAAGTAATTAGTAAATTAAAAAGTGTCATTGAAAGGTTCAAATATAGTTACCATGAAAACTTATTAGATTTAATGTTAGAAAGTCATTACAATTATAACATTTCTACTTTACTATTTAAATTTTTATTTTTTACTGGGAGATGGAGTAAGTCAAAAGTTCACCCAATTTTGGTAACCTATTTAAATCTTTAAAACTGGTATCTTATTGATTAAAAAGTGTTCATATATTAAGCTTATATTAAACTATAATATGAATACATTTCCAAATTTGTTTTAACTATTGGCTAATTTATTACACTAATACATCTTAATTATCTTTTTAAGTATTAATCAATTTCATAGTAACTGACTTTTCATCAACGGAAACAAAATTAAACGAAAATCAAACTTAAATTATATCTCTATCTTATAAATATTATTATGAAGTAGATATAAATATTATTACGTAGATATATAATACTATCATGAAGCTGATATTTAATATTATTAAGTAAATATCAATATTATTAAGTAGATATTAAATACTATTTTGAAATAAATATCAATATTTTTTTGTTTACCTGCTTTGTAATTTTTTTACCCTAAAGATGGAGTCTTCTATTGCAGTAAAAGGCAGTAATTTTGTTATAATTGGAACTGACGCAAGTGTTAAGAATTCATATTTAGTACTGAAAAGAGAAGACAATAAATTCTATAATGTAAATAATAAAGTCGTATTTACCTACATGGGAGATCAAGGAGATGCTTTTAGAACATCTTCTTTTATAAATGAGAAGTTAATTTATGAAGAAATACAAAACAATGTAAAGATAACCCCAAAGGTAACTTCCAATGTCATCCAAAAGACATTGTATGACAATTTAAGATCTCATCCAAAAAATTGTTACTTTCTTATAGGGGGGTTATCTAATGATGGCCCTGAATTGTACAGTGTAGATGTTTACGGGTCTATGCATGAAAATAATTTTATGGCAGTAGGAATAGCAACTTATTTCTGCTATGGGGTTTTAGATAAAGAATATCATAGAGATATTACAAAAGAAGAAGGTTGTAAAATAATACAAAAATGTTTTGATGTTTTAAAACAAAGATGCTCAGTAGATATTTCTAATATAGAAATAAAAATAATAAGTGAAGAGGGAATAGATACAATTAATAAATTGTTATAGTGCTTTTTAATTGTATTTTTTTATATAGTATTGAAAAGAACTTTCTTTATAATTTATATTAAAAATATATTAATTGTATTGTTTACGAATTAATAATAAAACTATACATTCACTAAGTTTATAAACTATGACTACATTCACTAAATTTATAAACAATGTATACATTCACTCACTAAATTTATAAACAATGTATACATTCACTAAGTTATAAACTATGTATACATTCACTAAGTTATAAACTATGTATACATTCACTAAGTTATAAACTATGTATACTTTCACTCGTTTATAAACAATGTATACTTTCACTAAGTTTATAAACTATGTATATTTCTTAACTTGTTAATTCAAAATAATTTTTGATTAAATGAGTTTGTTTATTAAAAACCAACAAACTGAAAATTTAAAAGTATAAATAAAAAAAAAATATAAAAAATATGCATAAACTATTATTGCTCTCTTTAATTTCATGCAGTAGATTTGATAATTGTCATTCAAATGGACATGTAGAGAGTATTTAGATTACAATAATGAGTGGGATTGGTCATCAAAATGGGATTTTACAGTATTCGTAAATCAAACCTTATGTACATTTAGAAATGAATTAAGATATACGGATAAAGAGTTACTAAAATGTATTCTATTTTATATATGGGAATGTATTGGGAATAAAAATAGAAATAAGTTAGCTTTATTTGTAGCTTCTAGTCTTCACAATACTTCATTTTATAAGATATTAAAAAGTGCAGTAATGATAAATATAAATCAAGGGGATTAATTATGATACAGGGATTTGAAAACTATGTCTATTTAAGTAACATTTCTACTAATAATTACGTAAAGTGTCCTGATCTACTAGCAGTTCCTAGATATGATACTATTTGTGATACAATAAGATTCTGGAAAGACAAGTTAAGACATGTTTATACATTTGAGAATATGATGGAATCCCTTAGAATTCAAAGTTGGTTAGAAAATAGACACAATGATGATATAGAAAATTGGAGACATATGTACAAAATCTTAAGCATGCGTATTGTAAGTATTAAATTATTATAATGTAGTATTTTATTTTGTTATTATTTTTAATAATTTACATTTATTGTGATTTATTGAAAATTCATTTAAAGTATGCAAATATTTAGCATAAAAAGAACTTTTTATGCTAAATTTTATACATTTTACATATTGATATTAAAATAATAACAATAAATGTAAAATGTTATTCTATAGAATTCTAGTATAAGAAACTTCTATGTATCTATAGAAATATATGTTTTTTGTTCTGATCACATTTATACTTATAATGTAATAATGACTTTTAGTAATTATTATTTTTAGTCCAGTAGTTAAAAATTATTAAAGAATGTATTGATGACTTTTAGTCGTAATTAAATTTCAATGCTCAAAGGTCTCAAATTGGCTAAATCTAAACTTTATCATAAACACATTTAATTTACAAGTAGGCATTTTTAAGAATTGGACTTGTTTTGTAAAAAGCCGGCATATTTTTGTAACTAGCTCTACATTTTTGTAGATTATTTTTTATCTACAAAAGTATTCTAAACACTTTAAAGAAGAGCTTATTATTTAAGTTTCTAATAAGTTTAACAAAGTCATTAGATTTATTATTTTATTTAAACAAGGTTTAATTAATTTTATGTTTAGTATTGTAATGTAAGTTTAGACTATTACCTTAATATAATATCTACTAGAATACTAAAATAAATATTGTAGTAATTATATTAAAATACATTTAGTAATAAATAGCATAGACTGATCTTGTTATATGTTACTTATAATAAATACAATATTCATTCACTTATAATAAATATAATGATCTTAATTCTCTTACTATAATCTATATTATTCTTTATAATAATATAATAATATTAATTTTGTTATATGGAATACATACGATGTTCTTTTATATTAAATAATGTTTAAACAAGTAGATTAACAATTTAATTAGAAAATTATGAACTTTTTTGAAAAGCTGTACATCGATATCTTCTTTTAAATTCATTACACGTATGTAATTATCAATTTCATAATTTCCATCTAATATTCTATCATATAATTTACACAATCATTTATAACCATAATATTAGGATGTGATAGTTTTAAAGGATACTTTACATAATCATAACATTGAGATAGATCAGTTAATAATTGATAATTTTCTTGGGTAGATATTTTCAGTAACCCCCTTCCTTTATATATTGATTCATCATATTTAATATCAAATTTTGTCAGGTTAGCTGTGTTGTGTAAAGAAGCAGCAATAAACAAATAGCTCTATCATCCATTTTTCCACCTAAAACGAAATAATGTTATAAAGAATCTCTTTTTGTTTTATAGAAGGTTTGTCGATTAGCAATTTAAGTTTTAAAATAAAATCGTCAGGTGAACATAAACAGATTAGAATTTGAGAGATAAAATAAGGTAAATTCATAAAAGGGTAGCAAACTAATATAATATAATATAATATAATATAATATAATATATATAATATAATATATATAATATAATATATATAATATATATAATATAATATAATTAAATATAATATAATATAATATAATATAATATAATATAATAAATATATAATATATTTAATATATATATTTAATATAATATAATATAATATAATATATATAATATATATATAATTATATAATATAATATAT
>PQWD01007885.1:0-104919 GCA_019425675.1 Leucinodes orbonalis | reverse complement strand
CCGTATAGAGTCGTTCTAGGTCATTTAGCAGCGTCCACGTGGAGAACTGCGTAGTGAGAGATTATTATTAGCTGCTGTTGTATAAATCAGCAGAGGCAATCCGCGGGTTTGAATGCGCTATGGCCGAGTCGAAGAGAACTTATGCTGAATGACTTGTAGCCTATGGACGTGAGTGAACGCTGCATGTGCAATTTTATTAGGTGTTTTATGCACGCCATATAGATTCTCACCTCATTATTAAGGGAAATTACAACGAGCGGTTATTACCGGTCTTGATGTGTAACCCAAAGGTCCACTATCGAGAATGACGCCCAGGCATCGGGTTTTCTTTTTCCAAGGGATAAATCGCCGCGCGACCTGGGGTGAATGGAATCGACTGGACGGGACCTCATGTCGAGAGGATTTCAACCGTCCATTCCCTAAGCCTAGCGTGTTGGCGGAATTTTGGAGGGTTTTGACTATAGGTCCAACATGTCTTCACGAACAGTATGGCTGTATCGTCGGCGAATAGGGTAAACTTGAGTTGTGTGTCATATCTACATGTTAAATATTTATTTTTTATATGCTACGCAAAGGTACCTCAAATGTAATTTTTTTATCATCTGTAGACAGGCATTTAACCGTCATCTCATCTGATGGTAAGTGATGATGAGGCCAAGGATAGATCATGCCTGTCTAGAAACAGCCAATTCAGTCTTGCCTTAAAGACGTCCAGGTTCTAATGCTCGGAGATCACACAAGGAGGCAATGAGTTTCATTCCTTTGCGGGGAGCATTATGATTATTAGAATGTTGACCACGTCCATACGTGGTCGACATTCTTATATCCATAGTGATGATAATAATATATTACCTTTTATTTATGCTCACTACCGAGATGTATGTACTACTCTGGTGGTTTCAGTAGGATATGTAGATATGTAATAAATATTATCAGTAGAGATATGCTTTGATATTTCATTAAAATTTTGTCCAAGACACCAATTTCACATCAAGCTTCAACACGGTTTGTTGTTTTGATTGATTTTATTTCCACACTTTTAAAACTCACTTCAGACAAAAAATAAGTTTAACGATGTCAACATTAACTTTCATACCTTCCTGAAGACTGCTTTGTCAAACCCAAGTTACATTTTTATTCGAAAAGTGCTATTATCGTTTTAATATTCAATTTACTACACCTACGGACGGTAAGTAGCTTTAAAAAAAAAACATTACTGAAGTGACGTCACAGACATTGATTGGTATTTTAAAATCCGTTTCCCGATGAGTTATTAATTAATTAAATGAGACGTTTGAGCACGCAGCCCAAAATCATTTGTCTTGCTTTATTATTTCTCATTATTATTTACGTTTTCTACGCCGTATGTAGGAGTTACTTTGCTTTACCTACTGTTTAAATAAATCTTCCTCCTTTAAGCCAGCCGCATCGACCCATCCGTCAACAGTAGGTCACAGTCATGATATTCCTTACTTTTAAGTAAGATACGCCACCCATGACTCAAAAATTAAATGCCAAAATGAGAATACAGTTTCAGGTTTGTTTCTAAGGTAATTAAAATGTACGCTCATCCGAAATATGTGTCTAATATGTGTATGTGTGCTGTCGCCTGCATTTCGGAACACTTTTTTCCGATTGGTTTTGTGAGCATTTTTGTATCACGAATCTATACTTTTTACATCATTGGTCGCAGTATACTGGCTTATCTAAAATGCTCTTGAGACTGATATCTCTCTTAGTTTTTTAATTTCTCAGACTTCCTTATCTGAGATGTTTGCCTGTATTGGAATGTAGTATGCAAAACAGTGATCAAAGGTATTGTAAAGGTCTTAAGGTACGGCTTGAAGTATTTTCATTTTATTACTGAAGTTTTTAAGAGATATACATTTTTAAGGAAAACCACCTGTCTAGATTGTGTTGCCATTACAATGTAAGATGACTGTTAAGCTCCTAGGCATAAATACCTTATTTTCACGCCGGTTGTTACTTTTTAAAACATGACTTTTTTTCTTTCTTTGGTTTAAAGGAAAAAGAAGAAATAAAACAAACCGCATTTTATACAGTAATATATATTTATGGGAGTATAGAGGATAGCCATGGTAATTGCCCCGTGGCTTTGAACTTTCGCCAGTCATAGAGAAACTTGCTCAATATGATCACTATTAAAGTCAATAGTACCAAATTTGCAATGTTATTGATTTACGGGGCCCATTTCCATTTTTCGTTTTTTGCCCCCGCATACATTCCTGCGGCATTTGTGCTGAATCGAAACGATTATACATAAAAACTATTAATTAATATCGTACAACAATACTTAATAATTTAATGGTAACCTAAAGCCACCTTATGGACACCCTAAAAAATATGCCCAAGAAAAAAAATGTTATTAGTTAAGGTCATAGGTTAAGCTACTAGCAACAGTTTCGTTTAAAGATTTAATAATTATACTGTAACGGGTGCCCGAAAAATGACCGATGGATAAAGGTTGACTAAGGTTAAACGCCGGTGTCATACCTACTTTAGATACAAGGCGAAGGAAATGTTACCAATATTAGTCAAATCGTAGCTGCCAAAAGAATAATCAAAAACTTACCTTAAACATACGATTACTGTTACAAGTTTGTGAGGAAACTTATTAAATATTATTGTAGCGTAGCAAATCTTCTTATCTCATTCTCTTGCAATTTTTTAAAAGCCCGGCCGACCGAGATCATCACGAATAGAAAATACATATATTGCCTGGGTAGGAAAGAGACAGGCAGATATTTTTTTGTCTAAATCTTGACAAAGGTATATCATACAATTCCATTAATGCCCTAGTTTAAAAAATCAGTAACTGTAACCCGTTTTATTTTTATTTATTAAGGGGGATGATCAAATGGAAAATGAATATCTTCCCTTTTCAAGATTTCAGAGATAAAATTATGGTAAAGATAGCAAACAAATATATACTCGTTTAGCTGATCATCCGCTGACATTTTATGAATACTTATTAAAATTCAATGAAAATGCGTGATAATAAAAATACTCATAAAATTATTTGGCTTAGTTTTCGTAAACTCCTTTCAGAGTGTTTCATCTTTGAAATTGATGTGATTTCATATTATTCTCTAATCACATTTAGTTTAGTTTTTGCCCGACAAACTGATTTTGTAGCAACTAAAGTATCAAGTTCATACAAAAGGAACATCATAGTTGAAGCGTACTGCAGTGACGTTTAGCTTGAAGTGTGGAACCTGGCCCACTCCAGCGTGTTCCTTCATAGTGAGGTGCCATCCGGTTTACCTTGTTCCCGGAGAACGAATCGGGGAGCGCTCAGGCTCAGAGAGAAGCTCAGTGGAGTTCGAAGTTACCACTAGGATGACTTCACGTGGCAAGTCTCATCGGATCTGCTGGCAGCCCTAGCAATTTCAATTGAGTCTTTCCATAACGTGAATACCAATTTACATTATGAAAAACTCCATATCAACGAATTAATGTATTCTGAATTATTTATTTATTTATTAAGGTACACCAACAACATTGCATACAAAAGATACACGACATGTATGACTTTAGATCAATTGTTTGTATGAATGCCAATTAAAGTGTACACAGCCTTGACCACTTTATGGAGGACAACTTAAATCTATTAATCAATATTTATTATATAGCATAAGTATAAACTTATATTAAATAACATTTAAGTACAAGACAAAATAAAAAAGTTTCTAGAGAATTAGAGAATTTTTTTTTTTTAAATGGTAAAGGAAATCGCTGACCTATCTCATAAAGACGTACCACTAAAATAAGTCAGCAAATTATTTTTGAATGATGTTCAGGGAATTACTAAATATGTCATAAATTAACTGATTTTTTTAATAGTAATTTTTCATACTTAGAACACATTCTGTGTATGGTATGATGAATACAACCCTAAATAGTGTTATTGAAGTTATAATTATTTTATGAATGCATTGACGAATGTATCTATGTGGCAAAATTAAGTAAATTTAAGAAAGAAGATGTTCACAATGTATATTGTTATTTAATAATGAATACTGAATGACTTTGTATCCTATGGACTTGGACGGTGTGTCTTTTCGGCGCAAAAGTGGACACCACTGCAAATTGTCCGCATACCAATTTTCAACGCGTCGTACCTACAAAAATTGTCGGATGTCATACAAATTTCCACCCCGATTTTAGGGTGTGGTGGGTTTTATTTTTTTTAAAAGGGATAAAAATAACCTTAAATCCTATTCTAGGTACCATCTATCGACACCACCACCAATGGGTTTTCAATAAATTATCTATAATGCAAAAAGTCGGATATATGATGTTAACCATCCTTCCCCATTGTTTGAGGTTGGGGGTGAAATTTTTTGAAAAAAAAGTTTATGCTAATATTTTTTTTCGTTTCTGAAAATGTCGCATACGAATTTCAGCGTCGTCTAGCAAAAATTGCAATGACTCCGGTTTGGCGGAACAAACAAAAAGTACCTAAAAACCTTATTCTAGGTTACCTTCTATCAACATACCATTTTCAATAAAAATCCGTTCAGCCGTAGGCGTGTAAAGCGTAACAAATTATAACAGACAGACCAGACAGCAGACAGAAAGACAGACAGACAGACAGTGAAAGACAGACAGAGGATATTTCAACATTTATAAATAATTAGCTATGGATTTATAATTTAGTAATCCTATTAATATTAATGGTTTTCAGAGTCTAAAATTCTTAGGTACGATCTTAAACTATATGACAAGATACCTAACAAACTTATTCAAAGCCTACATTGTGTGGGGGAAAAACTGCTCCTAAAGGAATAATTATTCTATAGGGTCGTATCAATACGAGAACATTATGCAATTTTAAAATAAGTACCTACTCGTGAATCGTACATCCACAATTAAGGGCAAATCTATAATAGGATTTATTTGTACAAAAATCAATATATTTATCCCTATAATTAATGTGAAACACTTTTTTATGATAAATAAACAATACAAATTACAAAAGAAAATAAAAATAATGTTGTCTTTAAACATTGTTAATTAAATATTGGGTGCGAGGGTGAGGCGGTTTCACAACGCGCGGTGGGGCAAACGGCGCGGGCGGGCTGAAGATAGAGTTACGACTATGTAAATAGAATTATCGATTTTTTATTAAATCCATTATAGGCAGAACAAGTTTTTTTTTTTATTGACCGCCATTAAACCCTGATGGGTTTAAAAATGAAGATTTGTGATGCAGCAAGATAGAATCATTGCCTGCCTAGAACAGCCTATCACTCTAGTCTGAAAAAGACCAGGTCGTAATGATCGGGAAAACACATATTTTTAGGAGGCAAAAAGTAATCCTATTTCTTTTGCGATTGTTGCTTTAATAAAACGAGTACCATAGCTGGCTGTGACGATATTATGCAATGTCAACCACATCTTTTTAAGGATGGAACCTCGCCTGCGTCTTGTACCCTATGGTGAAAAGGTTAGTGGAATTAATTCGTGGTATTTCCATCGCACACTCCTACCGAAATGTAACCTGTATAATATATTATGAAACGACGCGTCTAGTATATGTTAAGGTAACTATTCTGGTTATGGGTACCTTCTACGAGTAAAAACTTTCGTAAGCTTCGTGGTAATTTCACTCTTATACTTTACGGTGATTCGGTACCATTCTTCTTCCATAATATGTATCTAAAGTGTAAAAATTAATCAATTTTTAAAATTTGGATAATTTGCGGTTTTTATTTCCGGTGACATAATACAAAAAAAACTAGCTTACTTAACAAAGCTTTGTTTTTTTTTAACAAAAGTTACGTAGCTTTTCGGTGCGACTTCGTCCGCGTGGAATAGTACTTTTTAACTCCGCATATTTTGTTAGGAAATACTGTGATAAAATAAAAGTATTTAGTTGGTATTAAGAATATACATATCTATGAACAACACTTCGCAAATGATGCATTATATTGTAGAATTTGTTAGCAAAAATATGTTGTAGGGCAGCTACCTTTAAAAGATAACTATGCTGTTGCGAACTAGTAAGAACCTTAAAAGTGGAACAAACTTTCATACAATGAACTTTTGCGAATTTACCGATTCACGCAGCGTCACGTTCCAAGCATGAAATAATCCCCCGATTTGACATTCTTCATTGACTGCTCTGATCTCCTATTACTCGTAGCGTGAATGAATATACGCGAATTTAATGCCTTCGTCAAAAAAAATAAATAAGCTACTAATGTCGGATATTATAGTTAAGAAAAAAGGATTTATGTTGAGTATTGAAAAAAAAAAAAAAACGTGATTGATTCATCGAATACATGGGTCTGATACGACCACGAGCGACAACCTCAAACCAACCTATTGATACCCACGACCACTGAAACCAAACGACAAACAACAAACAACCCATAAATCTCCCGGTGCCAATGTAATGGAAAACACGAGACTTACACCGATATCCATCTGCATTGCTAAACCGAATCATTTTGTAGAAAATATAATTAGAGAGCTATTTTACGCACGGAAACCAAAGCACAGATTATAATTCTCAACGCACAAGCTCATCCAATAACCAAAATAACACTAACCACAAACATATAAAACTCACCCTGATAGAACGAGAATTTCTATACAAATCCAATAACCAGATAAGCTTAATTGAGATTACGTCAGCGCTCTCAACACATAAAAACCACACCACACCAATCCCAACAACAAAAGCCAACAAAACAAAAATAACCACAACAAACAAATTTACCGCAAACCTTTATAATTTAGCTCTAGAATATAAATATCGTTAAAATGACAATCTAAATTAGCCCATATGAAAGTGAATGCGATTCTACAATTCACATTAAACAAAACTATCTGACGAGGTCATGCCAACCCAATATGCACAAAAAATCAAAACCCAAACAAACATAACAACGGCACACACTCAAATAACCCCCACCACCAACCCAAAAGATCAACCCCCCAACCATTTACACCACACCAACCAACGTCCTAGACGTCTAACGATATTGATCTCATCTAATAAACCCAGTCTGTCTCCACCAAAATAATAGTCACTAAAACAGCGAGTAAGTTTTGAAGTTCGGTATCACCAAAATCAAACAAGTATTACGCACAAGTACCATCAACCTCACAATGTTAAAAAACGAGACAAAAACCCACAACCCCGCCAATGACAAATAACGACGCTCATGCTTGGATGTCCTCTACTTAGGGATAATACAAGATTAGCACAAACAACCAATTATTGCTCCCGTCAAATGAAAGAACAAAAACTAAACCCAATACGCTACTACCCCGACAATCAGAAAAAAGCATCGAGCACTAGGAAAGATACACAGCCACAAAGAAAGATTGCCATGAACCCCAAAACCACAAACAGTAAAAATACGGAGCAACAACACACAACACATGGAGACTAGAAGGCCCCGATACACGAACACACCTGTCGCAGCGACACAATGGCCATTCGGAAAAAGAAAACACACAACCGCAGCAGCAGCACACTGCGGACATACCCCTGCATGCGCCCAAAGTGACTACACAAACCCCCACCACCCCCAACACCCTCGCAAAAACCGTCGCCACGCCTAAGCACACGCACCCAGAAATAAAGCCAGTTACGCAATTAACAGCAAACCAAAACCACACACCAAACAGAAACCACTTCCGCAAAAACACGTTCAACACCCACAATACAAAATGGACACTAGATTCTCTCAGACATCTTCACCAATACGAAGCTCAAAAATCAGACCCACAAACCCTCACAAATATATAATTCGCGTGATACTCCACACCAACAACCCCCAAAGCCCATAATAATCTACTAACACCAAATACTCGAACACTAAAATTTCTTTAAATACTCTGTTGACACCAACCCATTATAGCAAAACAAGAACTATTACCACAAAACAAACCTTCACTTCTACCACCCACATTAACACACCATCATCACTCCCTCCCAACAAAGATAAACAACACATAATATAACAAAAAACAACGTGAGTCAAAAAATTGAAGGACACTAAACATCTAAGAATCACTATAAGCACAATAAATGAACAAACCATCAAAGAATAAGGGCCACAACGACGAATCGTAGCTTATTAATAAAACAAGAGACAAAACGTTTTGACAGAAATAATATCTCACACCAAAAATCTTACTTAAACACCCACTCACTACTCCTCCTACAGTTCACACGCAATTACAACACCGACAAACCTACCAAACCCAAAACCAGCATTGTTTGAGAAGAGATGATAATTACTGTCTAAACGGATATTGCTGCCTAACTTACCACACCATTATTAAAGCGAATCATTTTCTGCCTTACTATTATTCATTTGTCTTATAGATACTAACTTCAACATCCAACGTCATATTTATATAACGGGAGAGATAAATAAGGGATTGAATCAACAGATATATAAAATAAAATTTACAGAATACAAGTCAACGAAATATACTCCTCTATTGGAAATCAACAGTTCAACATTCATTAAACGTTCAACCTCATGCCGCTCTGCTCACTAGAGTTGGTATTCCACTTACCCCATCAGGAGAAGCACTCCTCGCTCAAACTGGCCATCGGTGCTAGCGACATCACGTGACCAGTCCACCTGGCCAACTTACAACTTGCTGAATCCAGCAGGCTTAGACCGGTAAACTTACTGTCTCCTTAACGGATTCAATAATTACTAAATCCTAATATCCCTAAGTGGACTCAAGCCTAGCTCGTAATATTGCGCGTATAACTGACTTCCGAATTCGTGAAACCAAACCAACCAACCCTTACTCTTTTAGTTACATATCTTGAACAAAGGGTTATAATTATCTAAAAATACTCGCAAAATATACAATGTGGCATGACTCGGTACAGTATAAAGAAAACGACACCATATCATAACTTCAAACTATTCTATTAATCATATACCTCAAATTCTATAAAGCTAATTTGTTTGGTGTGTTATGATAGTAATTTGAACGCAGCATAATCTACAATAATACTAGGTTTGATTTTGAAAATATACATCATTCCCGCTGAAAAAGTTGTAGTATGTATATACTTGGAGATAAAACAGCTGCTTTTCCAAAACTCATTTTAAGTATTTTAACCAAAAAAAATCATATACATCCAACAAAATTCCCATACAAATTTTCAACATCACACAAATCTGCCACAAGACTGTTCATCAATCAATCAACGTTTTTTTCAATAGCTCAACAATATCCTTTTTTCTAAACATAATATCCAGACAATTAGATAGACTTATTATCGACGCAGAACAATAAATACTACTAGGCTAGATATCATCATCAGCTACCGGTTAATAGAATCAGAACAGCAAATGAAAAGAATATATTCGAAAAATCGGGGGGATTATATCTAATAGCTTGACGAATACGCTGCGTAACGGCCTAAAGTTTCCACAGTCATGTATGAAGTATTGCCTTCCCTTTTAAAGGTCTAACAATACAGTATCGCAACCCCCATCATGTCTCCTACAAATTCCTCTTAAGGTTAGCTCCATACAAACATATTTTTGCTAAAACAAATTCTAAACTATAATGTCCTTTCGCGCAGGTGTACTATTCCTAAAATATGATATTAATTCTTATACAATAAATACATTTATTTATCACAGTCATCCCTCATTACAAATATTACGAGTCTCCACATAACTACTATCACGCGCGACAGAAGTCGCACGCAAAGCTAGATACTATATAGGTCTCCAACAAAACAAGCTGATATAAAAAAGAATAGTTTTTTAACTATGTACACCGCGTAAAATAATAAAGCACCGCAAATTAATTTATAATTAATTGATTAATTTTACATTGTAAGAATACATTAGTATGAGAAAAATAAGGTACGGCAATCCACCCGTAAGATATAATAGAGTGAAAATTTACACGCGCTCACACGAACAATTATACACTCGATAGGAAAGGATACCAAAAATACCCCAAAAATAGTTATAAAAACGTCGAATCGTTCATAAATACCTTAATTAACAGTTAAAATTTCGTTGTGCGATGTAATTACAACGAAAATTAATATCAACATACCCTTTTCAACCATCGGCTAAAAGAGCAGGCGAGCGATTCCATACTTATGATGGCTTGAATTGCCCCCAATAATCCGCACAGCCCACTATGGTACCTCGCTTTAACAACACATGTCGACAAAAGAACTCCGCAACTTTTGCCTCCTATGTGTTCCCCGATCTTTCTACACCTGGTCTATATTTCAAGAACTAAAGATGACTAGGCTGCTCTTCCTAGGAAGCGCATGATTCCTCTTCCATGGCTTGCAATCATCAACTTACCCATCATCAGGTATAGATGAGCGTCAAATGTACTGCGCTTAATGATATTAAAAAAACTCGACTTCAATTATCAACCACTCCATCAGATCGTACTTCATTCAGCCGCACGCAGCCGATTTCCCACCGCGCGTTGTTGAAACCCGCCCATACTCCGCAGCCATATTAATTAACAATGTTTAAAGAAACATTATATAATTTTCTTATGTAATATATGTATTCAGTTTATTTACAGTAACCCAAAAAGTGATAAACTTTATTTCACATTATGATCCTCGCGAGATAAAAAAATATAAATATAGAAATTTTTGTATCAAATAGATTTGCTCTTATGTTGGTGAGATGTACGATTCACGAGTAAAGGTAACTTAATAATTTTAAACCCATTGCAAAATGTTCCGAATATAACCCATATAGATTAAACTTAATTCCTTGCGCAGATTTATCATGTAAGGCTTTGAAATAAGTTCAATTAGGATATAACTATTCAATATTGTTTAAGATCATAGACCTAGAATATATATAGACTAACTCGAAAAACCATTTATTAAAATAGGAAATTACATAATAAACCTATAATCCAATACTAATATAATCTAAATGTGAAAGTATCTCTGTCTGTCTTCTGTCTGTCGTCTGTCTTTCTGTCTCGTCTGTCTGTCTGTCTGTATATTGTACGCTTAAAAACGCATAACCGGCTGCACGCTTTTATGAAACTTTTGGTATGTTGATAGAAGGCAACTAGAATTAGGTTTTAAGACTTACTATTTGTTACGGTATTACCGCAAAAACGCAAACAACAATTTACCTTAGTAAGTATACGACCTTGAAAATATTCGATAATGAGAGACATTTTTCAGAAACGACAAAATAAAAACACAAAAAAAAAACATATAGCAATACTTTTTATTTCAAAAACTCCACCCCAACCCTATACAAAATGGGAGGAAAGTATCATATCCAGATTCTTCGCTTAATAAGAATAGAATTTTTATTGAAACTTGTATGTCGATAGAAGGATAACCTAGAATAGGAAATTTAAGGTATTTTATTCCGACCACATTAACCATTAACACCACACAACCCTACCCTAAAAATGGGGGTTGGAAATTTGTATGGAACATCCGCAATTTTGAAGTCCCGACGCTGAAATTTGGTATGCGGACAATTTGATGGGTGTGTCCACTTTGCAGCCGAAAAGCACACCCGTCCAAGTCCATAGGATAACAACGATCACTTCGTAATTACATTATTAAAATAAACTAATATACATTGTGAAACATCTTGCTTTCTTAATTTACTTAATTTGCCAATCAAGATACATTCTTCCATGCATTCATAAAATATCCTATATACCTCTTCAAATATAACACTAATTTAAGGGTATCGCACTCAATCCACTACACAAATGTGTTCTAGATTAATGAAATTACTATAAACAAAAAATTCATATAAGACATATTTAGTAAATTCCCTGAACACATTTATCAAAATAAACTTGTGCCTGACTTATTTTAGTGCGTACGCTCTTTAATGAGATAGGTCGCGATTCCTTACCAATCTCTAAAAAAAAAAAAAATTTCTAATTTCTAGAAACTTTATTGTCTTCGTACTTAAATGTTATTTACTATAGTTATACTTATGCTATATATAATATTTGATTAGATTTAAGTTCTAAGTGGTCAAGGCTGTGTACCCACCTTTCCAATTGGCATTCCTACAACCCAAATGTATTCTCAATATTCATACAGTCTTGTATCTTTTGTATGCCACAATGTTGAATTAGGAGTGTACCTTAATAAAATAAAAATAAATAATTCAGAATACATATAATTACGTTACCTATGGAGTTTTCATAATGTAAATTTGGTATTCCGTTATGAAAAATCCCACTCATCTCGACATTAGGAGATGCCCGAACCATCTACGATGGACTGACCACGCTTGAAAAGTCATCCCTAGTAGGTAACTTCGGAACTCACTAATATCTCTACTGAGCCTGAGCGCATCCCACGATCGTTTCCGAGAGAAACAAGGTAAACCGAAGGACACACTAATGAAAGGTACACGACTGGAGTGGTAGCAGCCCACAACTTCCCAAGCTACGTCACGCACCTACCTTCAACTATGTTCCTTTATGTTATGAACTATGATACATTTCAGCTCTGCTCACAAAAATCTTCCGTCATCGGGGCAAAAATAAACTAAAGATGTGACTCCTCTAGAGAATAAACCATGACAATCACATCGAATTCAAAGATGGAACACTCTAGAAAGGGTGTACGAAACACTAAGCCAAATAACACGTTTTATATGGAGAACTACTTATCTATAACACTGTATAGTTGAATTCTAATAAATCTTACTCAATGTCAGCGGCAAATGAATAGCCTACACGAGCCTCATAATATTGTTTGCACCGGAACAGGTTACGAGATATCTTCACCATAATTTTCCATCCTGAAAATCTTGAAAAGATAAAAGATTCAATTGCTCCATGATCTTATTAAAAAACGGTTGAAACAGTTATGATTTTAAAGGAAATTTAATGACAATTTAATATCCCTTTCAAGATTTTAAGACAAATAAAATATTCGCGCTTGGTTCTTTCCTTACCAGGCAAATATATATTTTCTACTATATCCGTCGATGACCTCTCGTCGCAGGCTTTAAAAATCAAAGAGAGATAAGAAGATTGCTACGCATACAATAATAACTCTCTAAATAGTTCCTCATCAACTTTATACAACGCTCATGTATGTAAGGTAGTTTTCCGATATATTTCTTTTGGCACTCGATTTGACTAATATTGGTAACATTTCCTTCGCTTGTTCTAAGTAGGTATGACGATTCAACCTTCAGTCAACCATTTATACATCAGGTCATTATATTCGGAGCACCCGCTTACAGCTATAAATTATTAATCTTCTAAACGAAACTGTTGCTAGTAGCTTAACCTATGACCTTAACTAATAACATTTTTTTCCTATGAGGCATCTCTATAGGGTGTCATAAGTGGCTCGGTTACCAATGCATTATTAAGTATTGTTGTACGATATTAATTAATAGTTTTTATTATAATTCGTTTCAGATCAAGCACAATGCCGCTAGGGAATGTATGCGGCAAAAACGAAATGGAAATGCCGACAAGTAAGTACAATCAACATTGCAAATTTGGTACTATTGACTTTAATAGTGATCATATTGAGCAAGTTTCTCTATGATTGGGAAAGATCAAGACCCCGGGAGCAATTACCAACCATGCCATGGCAACAAATATCTCCCAATATACTCCCATAAATATATATTACTGTATAAAATGCGGTTTGTTTATTTTCCTTCCTACAGAGAAAGATTACCATTTTTAAAGTAACCCGCGTGAAATAAGGGTTCCTCCTTTATGCTGGAGCCTACAAGCTCATCTTATTGTAATGGCAACACAATCTAGACAGGTGGTTTTCCTTAAAAATGTATATCTCAATAAAAACATTCCAGTAATAAAATGAAAATACTGCAAGCCGTACCTTAAGACCTTTACAATACCTTTGATCACTGTTTTGCATACTACAATTCCAATACAGGCAAACATCTCAGATAAGGAAGTCTGGGAAATTAAAAAACTAAGAGAGATATCAGTCTCAAGAGCATTTTAGATAAGCAAGTATACTGCGACCAATGATGTAAAAAGTTTAGATTCGTGATATGGCTCAACAAAAACAAATCGAAACAAAGTGTTCGAATGACAGCGACAGCACAACAACACATATTACACTATTATCGGAATGAAGCGTCATTATAATTTAACACATTAACAAAAGCCTAAACTGTTATTCTCTTGGCAGTTCAATTATTAGCATGGGTGGCGATCCATACCAATTATTATATATACGAGAATTTCATTGACTAGTGACCTATGTCTGACAGAGATGGTCGATGCGCTTTAGAGAAGATTATTTTAAACGTAGGATAGAAGCTTAAAAAGTTACTACGTGACCAGTAAATAATAATGAGAATAATAAAGCAAAGACAAAAGCTTTCGGGCTGGCGTGCTCAACTCCTCATTTAATTAAATTAATAATCATGCGGGAACGGTTTTTAAAATACCAATCAATGTCTGGACGCACAACACAAAAATTCAGTAATGTTTTATTTTTTAATGTACTTTACCGTCAAGTAGTATTGTAGAAAGCTACCAAAAAATATGCCTCTTAAAAACCCATAAATAGAACACTTATCGAAAAAACTATGTTACTGGTCTCTGCAAGCAGTCTTACACGGAGACACTCGACGCCTCACTCTCTCGCATCCCAGATTTCAAAACTTATTTTTTGTTGAAGTGAAGATTTTAAAAGTGTTAGGACACTAATCACCAGTCAAATACAACAAACGTGCTCTCACAGCCTGATAGTGATATTGGAAAACAAGAAACAAAGAGAAGGGTCTGATACAAAGAGAAAGAAAAAAACCAACACATAACACACAAAATATAAGAAGGATCAAAAGTAGACATTAGATAAAAAGAAACGAAAATAAAGGAAATAAATGCAAATCAAAATCACGCACCGACAAATAATCGAAGCACAAATTGCGAATACCGCAAATCAGCAACAACCAACAAAAAAAAAGAGGATTATAAGCGGATTTAAAATCAACGCTCAGGACAACGACATCAAGACAAAACGGTAAAAATCACGAACACCACAAACCACCGTAGAAAGGCGCAAAGAATGACATCAACCGCTCCTCAACGCCGATCAACCTGATAAAAAACGTTACGACTCATACTTCCATATATCAAATCAGAGCTAATCGTATGGCTAATCCGACTCACTGACTGATACGCACGCAGGAGACGGAACACCGGAAACCCGGAGTAGGTAACAACTCACGATCTCCAATGAGATCCAAATTAAGTACGTAGAGGGCGATGGTAAATAACAAACACACAGGGGGAACACAGTAATATCCAAACGAGTAATATAATGCATCGCATATCTTAACTCACAAAGAGCGCCATGAGTATCGACATGAATCTACACAAAACGTGGAAATAACGTGAGGTGTCACCCATTCTAAAATACATCCATAATATATAGCCACACCTCAAAGAAGGAGAAAGAAACCGGTGAAGAAGCCACCAAAGAGAAGACACAGCCAACCGAAATGAGGCAATAGTAAACGGCCACCCATACCAGAGCACCAGAGTGCCGACACATGAGCAAACCAAAAAAGACCACAGCCGACCACAAGCCACAGAACAGCAAGGCAACACTCGCTCAGGCATCCACAACTCGAACCACCCCGCGCACCTCCCTCACCCAACCAACCCCACTCCGCCGTACAAATCGCAAACTCCAGTCAGTGCAAAGGGCACCCACAAGAAATAAACAAACAACGAAAAATGACCACCACAGACCAACCCCCAACACCATGAAACAAACAAGCCACACACCAACAACCACATACAAACACAAAAAGACGCACAGATCCACTAATGTGTGAGATCGTATCCGAGAACAAATGAATACAAAGCCACATGAACAAAAAAGACAAAGAGTACTCAAAATAAACCGTCAGAGGCCCGCCTCCCTCCGGCAACAAAGCTGACCAGCCACACACCCAACTCGTATAGCCTCGCAAAGCACGAGGCCCATAGCAGACATGAACACAATAGGCATTCCAACTTGAAAAAGATGTGAAAAATGAGAACGCCAGCCCGTACTGATAACCAAGACTACCCGGCCCAACACAAAGCTGAAAGACTGAGTAAATTGGAAACACACAAATAATTGACAATCCTAGCGTGGGCAAAGACTGACACTTAAAAAAAAGTCTACATCATAGAGCAGTCACCGCGACTGCGCCAAAGGCCCAGAGAGCAAAGGAAAGCCACAGAAAACCACTTCACACACCCGAAAAAAGCAAACAAGAAGAGCCATGATCACCACACTCACGATATTCCTGCTAGTGTCATAACCAACAAACAACACGGGGTAGCCTACGCCCCTTACATAAAATGGTACCATCAGAGGATATTAATCAGTGAAATACTAGAACATCTAAGAGTGAGATCGCTCGTACAGCACGAATGACTAGGATACGATAATTACAGAGTATGAACAACGAACAACAAACAATTACACACACAGACCATAAAACAAATATACATTGAAAAAACAAACATAAACGAAAAACGGCAGGAAAACATCATCACATACCTATATGAAAATTAGTAACTAACGCTGACACACTCACAGACCCGGCATAGACGTCACAGGGACAAGCAGGGACCAAAACCAAAACCGAAAGAAAGCACACCAAAACACACCCACCTCGACCCACAACCCCGGATACCAAACCATGAGACTACGCACGACAGACGAGAGCCACCACCACACAACCACACCACAACGGCAATCACACGCGAACGACACAACAAAACACCAACACAATCAACAACCAGACAACGCAATGCACAACACACTATCACGGCCAAAATAGCTAAAACATTACAACACTCTACAAACTGACAAGCGAGGTTTCAGTTTGTAGAGTGTTGTAATGTAAGGAGGGGGCCATCGTCGCGAGTCCCTGTAGGTTCGCTGAGTCCCTATTCGGGTATGCGGCGCGTGTCGGGCCGCTTCTCTCCCCTAACATATACTAGGCTACCTAGCCCTCCCTTCAACGCCCTAAGCCGAGGTTCGAGTCCAACTCTGGGACGCCCTTAAGCTCTTTGTGTAAATTTTAAGGCTGAGAGCCATCTGCGCGCGTCTATTGCCCGATGAAGCTGTAAAGGTCATCTGCGGCCAACAGCAGAAGACCGCCGCGCTCTTCTCGGGATTAATTTCGACCCTTCTTTTCCTAAACCAATTACTTAGCGTGTTGGCGGAATTTAGTAGGTTCTTGATTATGGGTCTCACATGCTTTGACGAACAGTTTATGGCTATATCGTCGGCAAATAGGGTAAAAGAAAGGCTTTTAAGGCTTAGACTTCGCGATGACTTCACTGTAGCTAATAAAATTACTGGGTATAAGAGACCTAACATCTTGTGGCTACCTCAAGAACATTAACATTACCTATTGTGCAATAAATACCATTTAAGAAGAACTATTGTTTGTTCCATAGTAATAAAACTCATTTATAGGCTATGTTATTCGACACTAAATAAGGAACCCAAGCTTTCTACAAAATGTTATTATTGAGGACTATTGTTTAAGAGCCATGTGTTTCGACACTGTGAACTTTGTATAAGGGAACATCTGTAGTCATTAAGTCAACTATAAATATTTAAAGTCAATGCCAATGCAATAAACGTAACCGTTTAAGTAGTTTGTAAGGAAACATTGTTACATATAAAAACACCGCAGTTTTCTAAATAAAGGCAGTTCACATTCAGCAGCGCTCCTGAGCACACAAGTCTGGTATTTCATTCACGCTCCCTACAAAGTCTACCAAAATCTACTGTAGTGTCGGGGGCACTGCAGCATTGACGGAGAATAATAGCTGTCTATCTTCATCTTTAATGCCGCTCTGCGATTTCTGTTATGGTTAGGTGTATCACTTTATATCACTATGTGTATCACTTTGTATCACTATCACTAAATAAATAAATAAATCACTTAACATCAGGTGAGTGTCTTAACCGTTCAGTGCACTTTAACATAAAACAAAATAAAGAATCATGATCATCACTCTTCATCATTATGTTCATCATTCATTCCGTCATTAATAAAACAAGAAATACTAATGCCGAGGCAGTACTATATAGTCCCTTAGCCTGTTCCAAATGGAATGAATAAAATTAAAAGTGACACATGTCATGACATTTGACAAAGCAGATCAGACGCTCAATAACATCTTATTTTAAAATCTTAAAGAAATATAATTTAATAAAGATTACATATTGCATTGTTGTCTGTTTATTTCAGCTAAAAGTAATGACTTATCTGAGTTCTCTATATGAAAAATGAAACGATGTCTAATTTGTATAAGTTTAATTTACCCATAATTTGGACGGAAAGATGTCTTTGGAGAAAGTGCTGAAATCAACGCGTCAGTGCTACGCTTAAAATGTTATTAATTAATTATTCATTGACACAATATTATTATGTATGTTTTACTGTTTTGAATGGAAATTCTATTTATAAAATGTGGTATGCAGCTTTAGTAAGATTCATACGACGGAGGCTGGTTCTGGGAATAATATTTGCGTCTTCGTTGACTTATTGTATTGTCAGCTTGCTAAGAGAGGTTAGTTACACTTGAAATACTAACAATCGTTATAATTTACAAAATTAACATTACAATTCACCTTACCAATGAGTGCTACACTCATTTACCAGTTTAATCTAAATATAAGTATATATATAACTCAAAGGTGACTGATATAGTGAACTATTAATGCATAGCCCATACCACTGGATGGATCGGGCTGAAATTTGGCATGAAGGTAGATTTTACAACATAGGTATCTGCAAAGAAAGGATTTTAATGAATACTACCCTCAAGGGGATTAAAGTTTGTCAATTTTTAACCGATCAGGCTGAGATTTTGCATACATAAAGCTACTATAGAGTAAGTATCCCCTATAAAAGAGTTGATAAATTCCACCTCTAAGGGGATGAGAAATAATACTTTTAAAAGCTAATCTGCGATCTAACACTAGTTACTATTAAAAGTACTTTTCAAGACATGATAATAGTAATATTATGGTTCAGCACACAGACATATCCAACAATAGTTGTTGTGAGGAATCATTACTATTATTGTTTATTTATTTATTTTGGTACACAGACAGATTACTGTGATACAGACATAGATAAAAAAAATACATTTAATAAATCTAGACAGCAATCTATAAATAGTGTACACATTGTGATACAATAAATCTTCTGCAGCAGACAGAGTAACAAACACATAAATTAAAAAAAAAAATAACAAAGACAAGGTAATACAACTTGTTCAATAAAATTTCCATATTATTTGGACTAGTTTGGTGGAGCTGAGGTCATATCACTAGCCTTTATCAAATCTGTAGTTAATCTTTTGAACTGAGCAAAATTAGAATTAAAGATATCTATGCAACCCCCACCACGAACCACCTCGTTATATTATATGTTTACGTTTAATACACACAACCACATAATTGAATCCATTTTTAGCTAAACAATTGACAGAAGCTTGAAAGCAAAAGTCCAATTATTTGGCTTTCTTAATTAAAAAACTTTATTTAGATCTAATAAAAATCAATATGTATGCTTTCTTATAAATTGGCAATTTTGCAAACATCCCACTTGATGGCAAATACTACATCAAGTATAATGTTGTGTAATATTTGCCATCAATGTACTGTAGTCATATTTACACTTATGATTTGGAAAAAAGGACCACATTGTAATTGGTAACTTGTAACAAAAAGTGATAGGATTCAGTAATTCCCTTACCTGTCACATCTATCAATAATCAATACATGACTACAACAAATAGTTTTTTTTTGAAGAAAGAAAGAAAGAAAAACTATTACATATATAAACTACAAAGTTGAGAAAAAACATTACATATTACTACGCACTTATTTTTTAAATTAAAATATATTAAATATATTTATGAATAATGGGCAATTTCATTAAAAAATCAATTTCAGTCAATTGTTTTTAAGATTAGTGATAATTTTGCATACCATAGGCTACTCATGAACACTATGCACACTACTGATTTCAGGGAAGCAGTAGAAGTATGATGTACCAGGAAACCATGATTGAAAGGAAACCATTTGTATGGAGAAGTCTACAGGAACATAGAGACTCTAATGATAGTTTTATTTGCAGAAACTCTGTTCAAGGCAGATTGTTATTAGTAGATGATAGAGGTAGGTAACTTAATTTAGCATGTTTTTTTATATTGTTCATGTCCACTTACTTATGTGTAAAGATTATATTAATCAAAATGGCTAGAGGTTAAAAATATTTAAAATATTTGTTTTGTATGTGGACTACAACAACTATTTCCAACTTAGTGGTTTTAAATAATTTGTAAGACTAACATAAGGCTGAAACTTGCAGAAAAAAAATTCAATGACTTGAGACAAAAGAAACTTGGTCCTACCAGGCTTTTCATTCATAACTTTTAAGTTGCAACAATATGGTGGTTTTTGAACATATTGCATTGAAAAACAGCCTGTTTTTGGCGTTTTGGAAAACAGTCTTTTTCATATATTCCGCTTGAATTTTTCTGCCTGTTTCAGCTTTGTAGACAAACACTGGGTATTGTTTTATTTCTTACAGGGTTTGTGTGCCACAGAAATGATGTCATGAAAAATGGTTGTTGTGATCCTTTAGCTGATTTTTCTCAGAGATATAGCTGTGAAAGTTGTAAAGAAAATAATTGTTGCGTGATTTATGAGTACTGTGTATCGTGTTGTCTTGATCCCAAAAAGGTAAGAATTTCCATTTTTAAAAGTATCAATATTAACTATGCTCCAAATAACTTGACAATTCAAGAAAGAACAAGTAATTTAAAGATTAGGCTTAACCCCCTCCATAAATTCATATTTGCAAGGTTTTCTTTTTTACAGAGAGACTTGTTAGAGGTGGTGCTATCAAAATTATCTGCTGAAGAAAATGTACTGTTTCGAACATTGACGGATGAATATGAACTGTGTTTAACAAAGTGTCGCACCAGCTCCCACAGTGTCTTACATGAGACTTCATACAAAGATCCAACACATAAACACTGCTTTGGTCATGAGCCACCTGGGACCAGAACACCAGATTAACAGAAACCAATCGTAGGTAGATGAAGCTTTAGTAATTAGTTTAATACCTCATTTTAAAAGTGGATCAAGAAGAAAACCATCACACATAGCATTATATTATAGGATATATAAGGCCAAAGAGAGAAGTGTCTTATTTAATACACTTGTATAATAGAGAGAAAATGATTTTATAATCATTGTATAATGTCACAGCCTCGCAACGCTATTTTAAAGATATTTTTTTTTCATCAGCAGTTGAATGCTGCTGGGATGGCCTGACAATTTTCCTTTGTTTGTTTGGGTGTTCTATGTATATAGTATGTATTACAACAAAATGTATATAAGTATGTTTATCCATTCTTTAATACCATATACAAGTTCACACTTAACTTGGCGCTAGATTGCGCTGTGTGAATGTCAGTGGATATTTATTTATTTATTTGTGTCTGATATAATGATCAAGGATTGTGTGATTTTTTATTTGCTAAATACAGTAATAGTTGAAACTAAAATACATCTAAAAAGTGATTTATTCAATCATTTTTTTCTTTTCATTGAAGTTTTACAGGAAGTAGTTCTTATTACAAATGTAACATTTTATGTCCAACTAAAATATAACGAATGGGTCCAATTGGTAAACAAATCTATTAGCACTATATGTAAATGTTTTCGCTCGTTCCATGTATGTACATCCAATTGTACACATTTTAATAAAAAACATTAGTTATTTGATCTAATCCTCTGGAATTTATATGTAATATGACTGTTTAATGATCAATCTTTGCAATTGATTTCACTAGTTAACTCATCATTCTTACGATTTCTATTGGTAAATAATTTAAGAACTTTTTGCTTAGCTATCTTATGAATTAAATTAAAAACTTTGATTTCGCAGTCATATTCTTTTACATGCTTAATGGTCCTTACTACAGACCCTCTTCAAATACCCAATATTTTTTTATAGTAAAACTTATTTTGATTAAAGAAATATGACACAACATGAAGCCACTCGGCCTCAGATGTGAATTTGGAAGATAAAACTGGACATGAATGAATGTGTTATTCGAGGACATGGACAGTGAATGTTCATGGAAATACTTGTGGTAGTAGATATATTAATTATTTTAAATGGACATCAACTTTAATCTGATACCTACCTTATGACAAATTGTATATAATAGGTTAATTAGATAAATATCCATTTGAAAGCCTTGTTTCTGTGATATAACAACTTGTTATAATAATGCTATATACATTTTATATTAAAAATATTAAGGTATAATTATATAAGGTGTTATATATGTATGAACTTTTTGCAATTTGTAGCTTTTTCCAATATTTTTACATAATTTGTGTTGTTCTGCACAATTACACAGAAATACCTTCCGATACGATTTGTATTTTTCTGTAATTAAGTAGTATTTTTTTCCTATGATAGTCACATTTGAAAGTGCAAAACAGCACATAGACATAGGTACAATGTAAAGAATAGAGATCAATGGCGCTTGTTATATATACTAAATGAAAAATTTTGAATTATCTAATAAAAGTTATAGTTAGTTACCAATCAAAACCCAGTTTGTAAATAAAATATTTAGCGTATAATTTATTGCAATAATATATTTTGTAACGACTATCATCTTTTAATTAATTTACCTTACAGAGTTTGTTAATTATAGTAATTGTTCGACACAAGTGTTCCGTTAATTTAATGTCTGAATCATAATAATAGCTCAGTTGAGCAATTATTAAAATATGTCAGAAAAGGCATGTAAGTAGGTATTTGTAATTAAACAAGGTTTAGCAACTTGTGTCTACCCAGACACAGATTGCTAATACTTGGTTCTGGTCATATTCATAGTTAAACATTGCTGTATGATCCTCTACATAGCAGTGCTGTCAACTAGCTAAAACTCCGTTAACTGAGGAGCACACATTTTTGTTACAAAACTGAATACCACTAATAACGGAAAACAACATCGGATAAAGCACATTGCTATTTATCACCATTAACATATTTTACGGGATCTTGCATGAAAACATCACTAATAGTATGTATGGTCGTGCTTAATTTGATTTACTTATCAGGCAGAGTAGAGGACCCTTTAACCACCAGCATTCCATACACAATAGCAGGGCCGGATCTAGGGGGGGGCAGACGGGGGCACGTGCCCCGGGCGGCACGGTCAGGGGGCGGCAAACCGACTAATGGACCACTCATCATTTACCTTACTTGCCCGCGGAATAAATAATAGTACAAGTGCATGGCCATAGAAATACGACTGATAACCGGAGCGCGGAGTAAGGCATGTTACTGAACCATTACATTTTTTTGCATAGTTCTAAATAGGCGCCCGCAGATCACGGTCAGCAGGCGGGTGCAGCTGCGATCTGAGGAATGACGCTGTATACGAAAACTCTCTCGTCGATCTCTATACAGGGCAGCAGTGTATTATTTCAAAGTTACCTAGTTATTTATCTATGTTAATTGATGCCAACTTAGCTGCTTTAAAGCTATATCATTTTCATGATGGACAGCTACAATTGAAAAAAAAATAAAAATAAACAATTAAGCTCCTTTTACTTGCATCAAGCGACCACGTTTTTTAAGAAAATATACAAAATAAATTGGAAATAAAACGCCTTTTTCATCCAGTGTGACTTCGAAAAAGCTGAGGCGAGTAGTCTTATTTCATTATAGAACTTAATTGATTAATATCAATACCAATAATTGATAAATTGTAACTTTTTAATGACATTGCTTTTTTGCCGAGGTTAGGATGGTTATGAAACAGCTTAAGCGTTATTAGACCCCCGCTACGACGGATATACCGCAGAGCTTTTGAAAGTAGGGGGCACGCCAGTGCTTAAGACCCTTCAGAAGCTTTTTAATTCCGGAATCGGTGATGGTGCGACACCAAAGGTGAGGAGCAATGGCGTGGTGGTGTTCTTCTTCAAGAAAGGTGATTAAACCTTTTCCCTCTCTATTCAACCTATCGCAGTCCACTGTTGGACATTGGTCTCATTTTGCGCCAGATATTCCGGTCCTCCGTTTTTCTCATCCAGACTCCACCAGCGACTTTTCGCAAGTTGTCAGCTCGTCGCTCCACGGCCATCGGTTCTGCGACATCATTACCCACTGCCACTCGTTCGCTAATCTGCGACTATGCCGGTAATTTTAGTTCTTTTGCGGATAACATCATTTCTGATTTTATGTATAAGAGTCTCCCAACATAGCACGCTCCATCGCTCGTTGAGTAACTTTGAATTTCTGAACCAATCCGCAGTCAGTGTCCATGTCTCATCTGCGTATGTTGGTATGGGTAGGACGTATTTCTCAAAGACTTTTGTCCTTAAGCGTTGCGGAATCGTCGACGTGAAGATCTGATGTAACTTGCCTGATGCCGCCCAGCCCAAATGAATCCTCCTACTAGCTTCCCTTCCGAAATTGTGCCGGTCAAGTTTTAGCCCAAGTAAACTTATTCTTGGACAATCTGGAGAAGGACGCCACCGACGCTTATCAGAGACGCTACCGGTCTATAATTCTTCAAGAGAGCTTTATCACCCTTCTTAAAGAACGCTTGTGGACCACGCTTCCAGTGTAGTTCCCAGGTAGATGACGGCATTAAAAGAGCTCACCTAATGTCCTAAGGATGGGTTGTCCACCGGTGTTTAGGAGTTCTGTCGTAATACCGTCATCCCACGGGGCCCTTTCATTTCTCAGTTGCTTCAGTGCTGCACTAATTTCGCTAACGTCAACATCCGGCATATCCTACGTACAATGGTGCCTTAGTAGGGCACGTAGATCTTCGCTGTCTTCGGTCTGTACTGATGAGCGCTCGACAAATCCATAGAATTTCTCAACCTCTTCCAGGATCTGTTGGCGTAATGTGAGTAGTTGGCCATCTGCTATATTAAGCTTCACCAGAATGCTCCTTCCAAGTGGTTTTTGGAAAACTTTGGGCCCCCTGTTCTCCTTAATAAGGTCCTTAATTAACCTTGTATTGAAATAGTAGAATTCTCTGCGAACGAGTTTTCGTATCCGCTTGGAGAGAGCCTAATATTCCGGGTATGATAAGTTAAAGTCAAAATTCATTTATTTAAATTAGGCTTACAAAAAGCACTTATGAACGACAAAAATATACAAAAATTACATTACAAAAAAAAATTTATTTCTTTGAACTGTTCTTTAAGAGAGTCACGTGGTCTAAGGTTGTAGATAAAAGCTCTTTTTGTAGCACAAATATTGTATCAATGTCGGCAGCCGTACCCACAACGGTAGACCATACGACATTACATTATAAAAATGACTAAAATAAACTAATCTTGCCGTTTTTACATCTGTTACGAGTTATCTTAGATATTAAAAGCTTATTGAAGAATTAACGACCCATTACGATATTGTGCCACATCTTCAAGTTATTCTCCAGAGTCATTATGATCCGTCTCGCGCATATGTTTGACGATTTCCAGCCCTCCGAACAAGCCGGGTTCCTCAAAGGCTTCAGCACCATAGACTACATATTACATACGCTGTGGCAGGTTATACAGAAGAGCGGAGAGTATAACTGACCATTATGTTTGGCGTTTGTGGACTATGAGAAAGCCTTCGATTCGATCGAGACTTGGGCTGTGTTTCATTCCCTCCAACGGTGCCTGACTTGACTACTGCTATATCGAATTGTTGAGATGTTTGTACGAGAGCGCTACTATGTCAGGCCGAGTACATGAAGAGCTTACCATTGTCTTATCATTGGCACCGAGGAGTAAGACAAGGAGATGTAATATCTTTGAAACTGATCACAGCTGCGTAAAAAGTTGCAGCTTTGTCCAAATGTCAATCAATTTGAGGACCTATTATATAAATTAGTGAAATAATATAGGATGATAAAGGTAAAAAATAAATAAAAGAGGGCGGGGGCGGCATTTCTAAATTTTTGCCCCACCCAAAAAAAATTGAAGATCCGGCGCTGCACAATAGAAAAGCTATTCTTTTAGTTATATGTCAGCAGCGGTTAAAGGGTTATGATTTATTACCCAGTTTTATAATATGTTTAGTGTCGATGGCACATTGGTGTGGACTGTTGTCTTCCGTTATCGAGGGTGCAGTTTAAAATCTGGCCTCGTACTAATGCCTTTTCGAATTATTATTACCTAACTATGTATGGCTTGGCTGTTTTGTTACCTACTTCAGATCAGAAACTAATATTGGCATCACCTCGGTGGGTTTTACTAAGTGGAAGACTCGATACTGAGTCGTCTAGGTAGGTACCACCGCAGTGCCAGATATCATTCCGTGAAACAAGAGTGTTATGCACTTTTGTGTTTCGGGATGAGGGCACTGTAGCTAGTGAAATTACCGGGGTATAAGAGACCTAACATCTGTTGTCCCGGGTGACGGGCGCAGTGCGGCGTTGAAGGAGAATAATAACTGTCTATCAGTTGTTGGTCTCCTTTTATGCCGCTCTGTCATGGTCTGGCGTATCACTTACCATCCGGTGAACTTCCAGACCGTCCTGTACACTTATAACATAAAAATAAAAAAAAAGCCGTATAGTTTCAGAAACTTGGCTCTACATGAGATGTGATACCTTTTCACAAGGCAAACCTTATGTGGTCGTCTGGGCAAGATTTTGCATAAAATGTTTTTGGTGGGATTACGTTTTTAATTTACCTAAGTAAGTATATACAATTGATAGATATTTAAATAGTAGGTAGTTATCACTCACGCTATATCACATCTATTTTTATCTATTTACGTATGAAAATGCAATCATAGAGATACTTTCGTACCTCATTGATAAAAGTAGGGCTCAAGTTCTAAATTAAGGAACAATCTAAAATCCGAAGCAATGTTTGACCCATTTTAGACTTGTAATTTTTTCTTACAGAAAATAGATAATTATTAATATTATATTTTGTTCTTTTAACGGTTGTACCTATACTGATAACACGACAATATTTTTGGTTCATAACCGTGACATGGTTATCACTACAATAACAAACTCGCTAGCTATGGCCCATTGCGTCTTCCGGTATTAGTAAATTGTTCTATATGCAATTTTCTATCAATGTGTGTTTATAAATGCTTTAAATTTTTATTGACAAAAAATGCAAATTAAAAAAATGCTCCTTTTAAATAGTGCATTTAAAGAAAGTCCCCCTTTGAGTATACTTATACACATTGAATTAAATTTTCGTCTCATAACAAGTCCTCAAAGTGCACCTTCAGTATCAGACCAAAATCAAAAATATTGTACCTATTTAAAAATTAATTAATATTATTAATAGCATCTTGCCTTCCTTAATTTTTGAAATCATTAACATACCTACCTACCTACGAAAAGCATGCGTTTGGCGTTAACTTATTTTAAGAAACCCAAACTTACGCAGACAAATTTTTTTTTCGGTAGAGCCTTGCTGTTCAGCATCTCCGCAAGCTCTTCCGATGACTGCCACGCTGGCGATATCGTCAGCAAAACGAAGATAAATATACTCTCCATTGACGTTGACGCCTCGTTCAGACCAATCCAGGGTCTTGAAGACATCCTCCACTGCGTTTGTGAACAGTTTCAGGGATATAACATCCCTCTGTTTCACACCACTTCAACGGGCAATGGAGCGAGCTATGCTTGGAGAATAAATCAGAAATGAATTAATCCGTAAGAGAACTAAAGTTACCGACATAGCCCGCCAGATCAGCAAGTTTAAGTGGCAGTGGGCTGGTCACGTATTACCTACTGCTGTTGGCCACAGATAGCTTTTACAGCTTCACCGTGCAATTGGCGAGCACAGATATTTTTCAGCCTTAATCATTTACACAACGACCCTAAGGGCGTCCCAAAGTGGGACTCTAACCTTGGCTTAGGGCGTTGCACAGAGGCCACACCAAGTCCACACAGAAAACCGGCGTCAAACAACGCAACTTCGCCAGTACCTAGGTACTTGCAAAGAAAGAAAGAAAATGTGTTCTATTGGTAGGTACCAAAAGGTACACATTTTCTTTCCTTCCTTCGATCATAGAAACTTCGAAGTTTCTTTCGTATGGAAAGCGCTCTCTATTAAAATTACCTACCTAACTTAAACCATTATATCTAACTTGTCTACATTATTTTAAAAATCTTAAATTACGATTAATTACTTTAGAAAATAAATATGTCATTTTATTTTAAATAGGAATAAAATTGAAGGCTGGTAAGGAAGGAATGTAACATATACTTATAACAAGTTGTCTTAAGAATGAATACATATCTATATAGGCATTTCATACATTTTCCACTTGCTAAAGTGTAGAGATCATCAACCCATTAAAAATGATGGGCAGTTATTTGTACACGTGTTACGATTATTACATTTTCATTGGTACTCGGAAATATAAAAACATTGTACTGCTTGCAGCTGCATATTATAGTTAACAAGGCCTTAAAAAGCAACTCACCAAATACTTTGCGATGTTTATCTATTGAAAACCCACTAAGATTTGCTTAACTTACACTTATCTAGTATGTTTGTTTGTACGTATATACTTTAAAATAAAACTTCATGTAAGTAGCTGTACATCTAAATTCAAACTATCTTTACAATGTTATGTCAATTCATTTTCCAAGTGATCCGATGTTATTTAATCAAAACGATAAGGCTATATTATTTACGATAGGTAACTTGTAAGCCTAGATAATAATAACACGGGTTCCTTTCTTTAGCCGGTAAACGTAATAGTAAAACGGCCTTAACCGTCTGCGCAAGAGCACGCTCACAGTCTACGCGCATCGGCCGCCGTCGACTGTAGTGTTAATAATGAGGTGAGAAATAAGTGTTCGCGATATTGTTAAATATGTTACCCGCCCTCAGCAAAATTGTGCGTTTTAAAAATGCGGCCAAGCGAAATGTATCATTAAAACAAGTGAAAAAAGGTTTTAACAATGTGTTGTGTGCTTCTTGCGATGCATCAGATGAGGTATAGAGATTTGATATTTATTTTCCGTTGAAGTTTGAGTATAAACAGTACAGTAAAACATTGATATAGTTTTTTTATAAGTCCCATCGTAGACTTCAATAGAAGTTGCGCAAAATCGTCCTTCAAAGTGTTCAGTATTTTCAAATCATACTTGTAGTAAGTATTGAATCTCAGTAAAAATATAGGTCATAGATAATTGCGCTTAGGAATTTAAATAGTTTAATGTTAATAATCCTATGCCTTAACATTGGTTATTAGTGAAAGTTGCATAGGTAAATTAATACAAAGTCAATACTTCAGTACCAACTGCCAAAATAATAAAACATTATGTACACACTAAATTTGCTGACCTACGGTACCTACTTCTCACGTGAAATTTACTCGATTTGTTAGTTTATATATATAAACTAATCTATTTACCTATTAACATTGATACAATTAGTTATCTCAATGCCTATTAAGAAGAGAATAAAGGTAAACGCATTGGAATTATTAAACTTACTAAAATTGTAATAATAAAATCATAACTTTTGATCTGGTTTGACCTTAAAATTTATAAACTAAATATTTCTTAACCTGTGTATACTTACGTGCTCCCAAAGTATGGTAGTCGTTAACACGACATTGATATAAGTATATTTAACCTCCTCACGCTTAAGGGACACTTTTGGATACTCCCTGACGTCTCCCAGGTAGGAAGGTTGTTGCACGAGCAATGGATGGCCCCGCCTTTGCCCCAACCCTCTTAAAAAAGAGGAAGAAGGCAGCCAAAACGCCTCCATTTTCGCTTCCATATGTCATAACCGGCTTCACACACCGGTCAACGACTTTCGTCTTGAGACAGTGAGGTATTTTGGACGAATAGATCCCCTTAATTTCCCGCACGCTGCCCATCCTAATTGGATTCGACGAGGAACCTACCCATTTCGACTACTTATCCTAGGTACACATATTCGTCTACAACTTCGGGAACAGAACTTCCATGGATATTAAACATGACTTTCGTCTTGTTCATTTTCATTTTAAGACCCACCTGTTGCGAAGCTCTGTTTAGGGTATTGAGCATAGTTCCTAAATCCACCATGAAATCTACCATGATTACCATATCATCGGCAAATTGAAGATGAGTGATGTACTTGCCATTAATGTTGAAAGTCGGTGTCTTTAATTCCTCAACAAGGTTTTCTCGGCTTTTTTTTAGAATCACTACGCCATAGCTCCACATCTTTGGCGTCACACCACGGATTATGGACGCCCGTGCTAAAGACCCTTAAGTACGGGCGTGCCACCTGCTTTCAAAACCTAATCAGTAATTCCGTCCTCGCCGGGAGCTTTATAATCACCAGAGCATATTTAAAAGTTTCTTGTCAAAACCTAATAGCGGTTAACAGGATACATAATGCTTACAAAGTTTGAACACTGTAGTGCTTATATTTTCGAAGAAAAATGGGTGTGACATACGGCAGATAGACATGACGAATCTATAAGTGTTCCCTTTTTTGCCATTTGGCTACGAAACCCTAAAATGACAATGTGCGCGATTCTACCTGTATAGAAGTTCAAGAAAATCTGAAAATGTCTTAGGAGGAATCATCATCATCATTACAGCCTCTAATGTCTACTGCTGGACTGAGGCCCAATAAATTAATAATTATTATTAATTATTGCCTATTATTCCATTTGATGAACACTCCGTAGGTGATGAGTATGTACAGTTGAATGTCTACTATCTCTTAAAAATAAAATCCTAAAACATCAACAACTATCGTGATAATATCATCAAATATAGTACGTAAGACGTCCTCTGACTCGATGGTACGACGACTTAAGAATGGTCGCTGATGGAGGTTGCATGAGGAAAGCGGACGCCGGGGATATATGCCGCAAAATGGAAGAGATCCAGCAGTAAACAGAGATAATAGGTGTAAAGTTTCCTACGTTCCTTAGCAGAAGGTTTTTGAAGCTTACATGCAGGAAATGCTTACGACTTGTTCCAAAGCTATATACGCAACCATAAAAGGCCCATTTACAAGTTTTTTTTTATTATTTATGTTTAACATAACACCTTACTACAGAATACGTATCAGAGTACGGGTTATAATTATAACCCACACCGTAATGTATAGTTAGCTCTATACATAGGTTCTAATGAAACTAAATCTTATCAAAGAAATAAGTTTAAATTAAATTGTTTTTTAATAATCTATTAGCATACGTATGCTAGCGGTTATCAGGCCAATAAATTAATTTAATGAGCTTATGACGATGAAAGATAATAGGTATTCAGCGTTATTATATTTGAACAATCTTTAATTAATTAGACTTAATCTCCATACAAATAAAATTATTATTGACTTAATTATAACGAATAATATTTGATTTGTTCTTAAAACTGAAGTTAACAGCAATTTAATAATGATATTATTTATGGTTTTATAAGCATTTTCATAGTGTTGAGTTCTATTTGTAGAATAAAAATGTAGGATTTGGTCCATTAGTTGTAGTGTCTTACCATTTGTATATAGGATAGAATAATAATCCCATTAAACTTTTCTTCGTATTTTACAAACATAGTCGTGTCAAGCTATTATTCGCCCGATATTTCACTTTCTTAATTTTGTTGATTAGCTAATCTTATCTTTTATCACATTAAGTTTGGCAATAGTAGGTATGTGTCATATTAAATTGACAGACGTTTAACCGATAATGCTCCCAATCCAATTCGAAGCGATCAATATCACAATCTACCTGTATGTATGTAGTGAACCTGTCTTATTATGAGTGGTCAAATACCTAAATATATAGGTAATTTGTATACCTACCTATAAAAAGTCTTATTATGAAAGATAATGAATTCAGTTCGGTTCAGTTAGAAGTGTTACTCCTAACTGAACCGAACTGCTTATACACACACATACACAAACACAAGTAGGTGCAGAGTGCAATAATGTTATTAAGTAGTGATTACCCATCGAAACTAAAGCCAAACACAATGGCCCCTGGCATAATCAAACGCAAAATATTACGTTTCTTATTTAATTCTTTATCAGGTACCTACTCGAGTCGTAATTATTATTATTATTTATTTTTTTATGAACCTGCCTCGGTTCGAAAAAAGCAGTAATCTTTCATATAATACAGCAAAAAACTTGATGATCAATCACACTACCTAATGCTGAAAAATAAAATAGGCCACACTGCACTAATAGTGGTCCGAAAGCCCCCACTAGTATCTCTTAGGGAGGCCTATTCTAGTAGCAGACTATACGTAAAAAGGATTACGAATGTTTAAGGTGATATAATTATTATGTTACTTATTTATTTATAAACTTATCCAAAATTGCTTGGTAATCTGGTTAGCCTTACACTGGGTCATGCATTATTGATAAACATAGGAAGGCTACCAAGTTTATCGGTTTCTGTGAAATAAAATAAATACTTGTCTGAGATATAAAATACAGGGTGCGTGTGTTTCAAACTAACCACAAGATGCTATATCGACCACCCTTGTAGCAGTACTTATACTTACTGTCCAAGGGCATATTTTGAAATGTTCTTATTGACAGTGCTCGGAAAATTAAATAAGATTAACTTACAGACTTTATTATAATAATAAGGAACGAACGATATAGCAAGCAATAATAATAATAAATATATATTTATTATTATTATTTATTAATAATGTAGTAACATCATTGTGAAAAAAATAATATATTGGTTTTATAATTTTTCAATTATATTTAAAATAAAATACGTAAACATTTTTATGATAAAGCAAGCAATATTGCCATATTGGATTGATAGACGAATTTGATTAATTACGTGACAGTTCCTCTGATTAAATCCGTTACGCAAGACCTTGATTCGAAAGTGGCAGGTTTAATAACCTGTCTTCTATTTCTACCATAAATGGTGAAATATGATGTAAACGATTAAGATAAATATCATTAAGATGACATTGTTTGATAACAACTCATATGCCATGAAGTGATGGGATCCAGTAGTTCATTGACTTAATCCATCCACGTGAAATATTACCTATTCTTCGAAGTAAGAATTGACCTGTTAGCCCTATGTCATTCGAGATTTTGATTCATCAATGCAACGAACTATCAAGGCTCAATTACTATGATTTATCAATTTGATGGTTCTTCATGAAAGGTTTTAAGAGTATTTTACAATTTTATCCTAAGTAAAGAACTCGCAGACCTTTTAGAACGACCCTTGATTTTATGTTTAAATTGTAATGAATTTCAAAGTATAAAAACCTACTCGTACGATTCATAACTAAGCTAGGCTTTGGGACAATGACCATTAATATTTATGTGAGTATATGACGTTGCTCATTGATATTATCGATTAAAATTGATAAAGATATTATTAAGACGTAGTGTGTGATGCGATGGTCTTAGCTAAAAATGTATTGTATGGTTAAATTTATTTTACAAAGTAGGGAGCTTTCCGCCATGTTTCACAACAGTATTACAATAATCTTACTTCGCCCTTTCTGGTACATAAATTCCGACATATCGATAATGCAATAGGTAGGCACTGTTTTAATAGATGGCGATAACTCCCCAGGTCTCCTTGATTAACTCACTTACTAGAATTTATGATTAACTCATTTACTGCCTTACTTACCACTTAGTACATTTAATGTACGTGCTATACATTTTGTGCATGAACAGAATATGTCCGTCTATAACCTAAGAATTAATATGCCAAATGAGGAGGGTTTATGTAATGTGTTACTAATGTAACTTCATAGTTTGTCAAAATTATGTAATACAACGTAAACACGATAAGTCGTGTTGATGCTAACGTGCGTTTTGACATAAGTAACTTACGAAGTTACGAGTATAGGTATATAAATTTAAATACTGTTAGGAATTATTAGTAATTTTCACTACAAGACTAACTTACTCCCGCTCACTCTTTAGGTACCAAAAGCGTCACAATTTGCAACCTCACAATGAGGAGTTTATGTTCTTAATAAAACAATTTAGTTTATCACCGTCATAATATGAAATACTTGAATAGATAAGAGCTTTATAGTTTTATCTAAATCTGCTTTGATCTCTGTATATTGATAGATAGGCATTTTTAACCGACTTCATAGAATTTCTGTTGAATGTAGTTCTGATCGACAGAGGTTTTTTTTGTTATACGCATCATCATCAATAGCCTATAACAGCTCACAGGAGGGCACAGGAATTGGACGTAGAAGAAAATACGTATTAACATAAAATAATTTTCGTCCATGATCATCATCATCATCTTCAGCTCATACTATGTCCCCATCGAGAGGTACGAGCCTACGCGTAAAGGGTGTATAGGCGGGTGGCCCAGTGTGGATTGGCCGACTTCACGCACTACCTTTGAATATCTTCGCAGACGTGCACTGGTTTCCTCACCATTTTTTCCTTCACCGTAAGAGCGTCGGATTAACGTACTCGTATTTTTAATTTCGAAAAATTTAAAATACATTGGTATGTGGCGGGATTTGAACCTGTATCATCCAGATCGGAAGGCAACAGTCCACACCAATGACCCACCGACTCTATCCATAATTTCAATAGAGAAATTTATTATTAGTCTCATATTCCTCAACGTTGAAACAAACTAAAGTTTTGTGTTGTTTGCTTGTGATACTTCACAAGCTTGACTACTGAACTATTAAGGTGTTTATCTTATCTGTAGGTACGAAATACACAATAAAACGAAGTTAGAGCTCTTGTGTCATATGATAAACCCAAAAAGTAGAATAAAACAAAATTGAACACATTTATTATTAAGTTAATTTCATCACATCAGCTCATCAAACGTCCCCACCGAGGGGCACGAGCCTACCTGTATAGGCCTTAGTCGTCCACGCGGGCCCAGTGCGGGTTGGACGACTTCCTTTGAATTTTGAAAAACGCACATCCTTTGAATCTCTTCGCAGGCGTGCGCAGATTTCCTCGCGATGTTTTCCTTCACCGTAAGAGCATCGGATAACGTACATACGTTTTTCGAAAATTTTAAAAGACATTGGTACGTGACGGGATTTTAACCTCGGCCCTCCCAGCAGGAGGACAACAGTCCACTCCATTGGGTCACCTACGATTAATTTAATTAAATAAAGAATATATGAAACAGGCAGTTTTATTAAACTTTTTACAAACGTACTATTAGTTCATAATGGCCTTGCACCAAATGACACTGATTTGTCACGCCACATGGCACATTGTTGTGGTTCAGTTCATTGTGGATAATGGCACCTACGTATCATCTCCGTTTGTCACGAATACCTAAAATTTAGGGCTGCCGAATAAAATTGTCCCTCTGAGCTAAAAAGGTACGTTATGGCGTTAGACCTGACTTAGGAGCTAAGATTAGTGAATGTTCACATCCACCAATATGCATTGCCGTGTGTATTTGCCGTGTAGTGACGACATCATTGATAAGAAGGCAATTTATTTATTTATAGCTCTCCAATACTTTTTAACTTGTTCATGAACAAACGGATTGTGGAGCTCAGCAGCGCTGGAGTTGGATGTTCTGTTGACGGTACCTTTGTGAACAATATAAGTTACGCCGTTGATATGGTGCAGCTATGCCCCTCAATCAGTGCACTGAACAAACTAATCAGCATCTGTGAAAGATATGTGGGGCCCACGGCCTTAGGTTAGGTACTAATAGCTCTTAGTACTATTGTAGTACTAAGAGCGAATTATTAGTTTTCAAAACGAAGAATAGGGCTTATAAAGTCCCACCCCTCAAGTTCAACGGCACTCCTCTTAGACAAGTGCAAAAGTTTAAATATTTGAGGCACTGGGTTACCGAGCCTTTAAAGGATGACCTTGATATAGAGAGGGAGCGTAGGGCACTGTGCGTTAGGGCTAATATGCTTTCCCGCAGGTTTGCACGATGCACGAAAGGTGTTAAAATTACGCTTTTTAAAGCCTATTGCCATTCCCTTTACACTGCAGCCTGTGGACAAACTATAACTAAGTGGCGTACAGGGCTCTGCGCACTCAGTACAATAAAGCGTTCAGGAGGTTGATGGGGCTGCCTCGGCACTGCAGTGCATCGGGGATGTTAGCAGCTGCTGAAGTCGAAAGCTTCTCGACTATCATTAGAAAACGCATTGCGTCCTTGGTGTACCGGGTGCGAGGCAGCACCAACAGCCTCCTGCAAACGGTCGCGGCGAGGCTGGACGCAGACAGTGCTATTATGCAGCACTGGACTCGCTTCCAGCTTTTCAAGGACACTACGATTAATTATTATTCGCATCGTTTACTAACATAGTTTTTTAAGATCATTGTTATTAACACGATATGGAATTAATTCCGAAGTAAATTTTTTTTAAGATATATTTTGCGAGGAATTACATACAACAGGAGGCTACCACCATCTCTTCAAACAGAATAACTATATACATAGCCGCTTTAAACTCCTATTTTATTTTTGCAGTAATTAATAGTTTGCAGTAGTAAAATGACTTGGTATACAACACCTACGAGTAATATCTGTCGTCTTGGGTGATAGGCGTAGAGCAGTGTTGTCGGATAATGACCACTTACTTTAATTAATTTTCTTCCTAACTGCATCTGTCATGGTCAGGCGTATCACTTACAATTTGGTGAGCGCACTGGCCGTCCCATTCGCTTATATAACAAATTTAAAAAACTAGATAAGCCATATGAGTTAAGAATGACGTAGTGAAACAGGGACTTCTACCGCTTATTCAAGCTTTATGTTTTAGTTTTGATTCGTGGGCACTAATAAAGTACCTCAAGAGGTGTTCGAAGGAAATAATACCCATATTGAGGTTCACTTTACTCGAATTTGTTAATAAATATAAAAACATGAGTTTTAACCATGCTTTAACATAGAAAGAAAACCTTAATTTATATTTGGTTCACAAATCCAAAAATAGTACAAACATATTATGTAAAAAAATAAACAAGGAAACCACTGAACATAAACATAACAATCTTATTTAAACTATGACATCAATGACAATAGCATTTGGGAACCAAATAGTAATTGGTCTATTTGTTTAACTTTTCATAGATGACCTACGACAATTAGCTCCTACTCACTGTCGAAGTTCTCACACTGTTCTAAGGTTTTGTATGACAATTATGACTATCCCTTTCTAAACTTGTTTCTTAACGCTATAAGAACTTTTTTATCATGAAAGTGTTAGGGACGGACAGTCATTTGAATATTTACGAGGCTATCGTCCTTTGGAAGTAATAAAAGCTGGTTTAAAAGAAACTTTAATATTTAAATATATTTACCTAGAAACATGGTTCTTACCTAGATGATTATTATACAACATTGCACGCAACAGTCTTTCATCACATCATACCAACATTTCTGAAGTCTCAATAAATGTCAAAACATCTATAAATACACCCATTAATATTCTGTATATATAAAGGTAGATACGCCATCCGTGCCTCAAAAACGAACCGACGCAGAGAGTACAGTTTGTACTCTTTTGTTTAGGTAAATGTGTTTGAAATTCGAAATATGTGTACGTGTGCTGTCACTGCATTCGGAACACTTTTTTCAATTGGTCACATGTATCACGAATCCATACTTTTTTACATAATTGGATATAACCTGTTATTTTTTTAATGCTCCGTTCTCCTATTATTCTGTTATTTATATAAATTTACATTGTCAATAAACATAAGACAGGTTTGGCAAGTCACTCGTTTAAATACATAAATTCTTGTGTTAACTTTTATTGTTCCGACTAAACAAAGTTTATTGTATCGTGTGAGGAAAATCAGCTATCACGAGGTCCAAGACCCCGTAAAAAAATATTTGTCACAAGTATATTTGTATGGGGCCTGCATGCTTGCCTGCTTGCTTCCAACTTATTTGCATGCGTATTTGCTTGCACTCAATCAACTTATGTTGTTTGTAGTATTGACATTGGGAATTCGTACTAATGATATTTCGGATTGTTATTGATTTGGAATTTTTAAGTTCGGGGTTCCAAAAATCGTTATTATGGTTAGGATTACGCAAGGGCGGATCCAGGTTAGGCTCCAGGAGGGGGTCACATAGTAGTAGTCAAGTTAAGAACTTATAAGGTATTTTGTTAATGTACGTTAGTATAGTTAGTACGTCGTTGGGATTACGTTAGTTAAGACTTCTATAATGTCGGATTTTTAACAATAGGAATTATAATAAATCGGATTACTGCGATAGGTTGAATAGAGGAATTACTGAATGTCAGAATTCTGATTTATCTGAAAAGTCGGTATTTTTAATTTGAATATCGAAATTTAGTTATTGGTACTTATGTACCACTAGGTATATAAGTACCAATAACTAAATTACCGTTATTATTATACCCGTCTGCAACTACCAACAGAGTCGTGCAAATGCGCAAGCAAGGTCTAATAAAACGAACCTTAAAATGTGAACCTTGTATTGACAAATTCTTGCGATTTTCCTCGTTGTGTCTCGCTTGAAGAAATCACGTAGATACTCGTCATACGAATGATTTGTTAAGACCTTTTATTAAAAGCTCCGTATAAATACTTTTTTGCGAAAATAAAAAGAAGAACAAAAACTAAACAACACGGCCGTTGTCCTCCACATTGTATATCTGACGTATTCAAACACATCAATTGCTGTATTTAAATTTCGTTAAATTTTTTCGTATATGCATATATGTTGATAATAAATAATGTTCTTATTAATAATAAGCTGACGTGACCTATCCGCCCCTAACCTGTTTAAGAGCGTAAGTTTAACCTTTAAATGAATTTAAATTGGTGCAATAAATATGTTTTATGTGCAGAGTTGCCACCCGTCCCGATTTTGCGGAGACAATCCCAATTTCAAAGGCATTGTCCCGGGTCCTGATAGCCTATCGATTTTGTCCCCATTTTTGACAATGTGTAATAGGATCAAAGAAATAACATCGTAAATACCAAACTTGCTTAATTATTAAAATCAGCTCGTAACAAAAATGAAAACCTATGGGAAAATTTATCATTTAACTGATTATTAGATTAATATGACAAATACAAAACAATGTGTCATTTTCTTAGACTGTGTCATAATATTAAAATTGGACCTTACTTCGAACGTCACATGGATGCCCGATCATCCTGATTTTTTTCAATTCAAGTAGGCAACCCTGTTTATGTGTGTTAGGTTGTAACTATTTGACTGCTATACATTCACCGTGGTATCCATATCTGCGGAAATTTAAGATGTTATTGAACCATTATTAATTAAAAAACGTGTCTGCTGTGTTGCAAATGTTAATTGACGTGATTTCCTGTTCATTTGGCTCTGGCTCTTATCAAAATTATGTCTTTTAGGACCCGTAGAACTGCCTGCCAGATATACGAATGAAGCTGAGGTAACCTGAATTACCTAGTATTTTAAATTCATAAAACTATTTAACTGCGTAATAAGTAAAAGCTTTAAATAAAAAAGTACATTTTATTATTAGTCACATGTATATTTTAATCGTAGGTAAATAACACGGGCCTTGATGGCCAGTCGCTGTGCGATTTTTCTAAAATCGATTAAGACGATTCAAGCTTGATGTTTGAAAGCAGATTGATTTCGTACATCAAAGACACGTTTAGCCGTTTCTTCCACCTGCCTTTTGACTGTCAAAAATCTTATCTATTAATACAATTTAACATTAAATAGAACTTTTAAACATCAATAAATGGAAAATTTAACATTTTATTGGCAAAATACACCAATATTTAAATTTTTTGAAATGCTTTTGTCATGACGAAAGTCAATTGCATTTTAAAACATATTAGATGCCGGGAACGATTTACTCGTAGATACTGATACCAGACTTACCAGAAAGTCAAATAAGATTAAGTCTCAGAATAACAATAAAGTTAGTTTATTATTGATCTAAGGATCAAGTCCTTTATTAACTCGATATGAAGAAGCGGGCGAAAAATTTGCATAAGTGGGTTAATAAATAAATTCATCCAACCCTGGGACGTTTTTAGGCTCTCTATATAAATTGCTTTAGGCTAAGAGCCATCTGCGCTCGCTACTTACTCGATGAAGATATGATGGTCATCTGCGGCCAACAGCGAAAATACCATCCAAAATATCTGAAGCTGGCTGTCATTACCTAACCTACCTTTTTAATATCATAGGTAGGCAAACGAGCACAAGTTTCACCTAATGGAAAATAATATCGCTATCTACACACACACGCATCTCCGAGTGCGTTGCCAATCTCTGAAAAAGTAGATTGGCCGGAACACAACGCTGACTATTTTTCACGTCGATGTTTTAAGTGAGGACGTATAGACTCTAGCCTACACAACACTGGGATCCAAGTGTGGAGTCCAAGGCTACTGATTTAATGGAACCATGATACATACTTGAATGAGGTTCTAACCAAGATTTTTTTAGTTATTAATATGAATGTATAATTCTATGAAGGAATTTCTTTTGTTTATATTCGAACTGTATGAAATACCTATTTTAGAAAAAGTATTGTGTATTGCAGAGTTTGGAAGTCGCGTCGTTGTTTCGTGGGCAGCGTGCTCGCGGCGCTGGTAGCGGGCGCGCTGGTGGCTGTGCTGGTGCTGCAGCCGTGGGCCGACCACCAAAACGCCCAAGCGCGCTTCCCGCGCGCTACCGTCGCTGCCAATGGATACGAATGCGCTTCTATTGGACGGTTGGTAGATTACAACAACATTAACCAAAATAAATTAAATTAGTAATAGTGCAGCGATCAGTGATTGCAGCAACAGCAATTTACGTGAATGTATCTTTACCCTTCAATAGACTGTTCCTCTAATTAATTACAGTAACTGAAAGTGAAAAAAAATTTTTTGTAAAAATATACTGTCTTCAAACTAAAAAACAAATAATACATATTTTGCTATGTAAATAGAAATGATTAAATTATTCTTTCATAATTTTGAAGTCGTAAGTCCACCTCTGAAGTATTATCTTTCCAACAAAAAAAATATCATCAAAATCGTTTCATAAATGACGAAGATATCCGTGGACAAACATAATAAAAGCATATTCTATACGGTCGAATTGAGTAACCTCCTTCTGTAAAGTCTGTTAAAAATATAAAAAGTGATTTCTTTACTCTTTGTTATCGCTGCTACATACGAGTATTTACAACACATTATGATGAACTTTAAGAAATTGTATGTCGATCAAAATTCTGCAAAATAATCAGGCATGTTGCAATACATCAACAACGTTTTACCTTTCTTCCGGTTCCCAGCCAAATCCTGGAAAAGAACGGCTCTGCAGTGGACGCGGCAATAGCGACGTTGTTCTGCGAGGGTGTCTCGTGCGCGCAATGTATGGGCCTCGGCGGCGGGTTCCTGGCGACGGTGTACGACGCGGCGACGGGCCGCGTGCGGGCGATGAACGCGCGGGAGCGGGCGCCCGCCGCCACCCACAGGGACATGTTCACGAACGCGTCCTCCACCGTGGGCGGGCTCGCCGTCGCCGTGCCGGGCGAGCTGCGCGGCTACGGCGCGATGCACCGGGAGTACGGACGCCTGCCGTGGGCGGAGCTGGTGCAGCCCACGGTCGAGCTCTGCCGGAAGGGCCACCGCGTCACCGAGTACATGGGCCGCGTGCTGCGCACCTACGCCGACAGGATCAAGGCGGAGCCGTCAATGAGGTGAGCCTTTCTATGACGTAGACTTTTACCGCATTATTTGGTATATTGGCCTGAGTATCAGCAATTGGGATTGTGAAAACCAGCGCACATTAAGTAGTCGGTGGTCGAGATCTGCCGGAGGAGGCACGGTCAATGCATATATGGGCCGAGTCATGCGAGTCACGCTCGACAATGAGGTGAGAGTATTTTTATAGAGTAGCTTTCGACAGCAAAGGTTGTAAAAGCCGACGCAGTTGACGCAGTCCATAGCTTAGTTTTGCGGAAGGGGCATAACGTGAAAGAGTATAATATAGGTCGCGTGCATCTACGCAGACAGGATCAATGCGGAAACTTCAATGAAGTCAGTCCTTTTAAATTTGACAGCAATTGGAATTGTCAAATTTGGCACAGATTATGCAGTCGGTGGCCTAGGTCTACCGGAGGATACCTCTTCTTCGGCATCACTCTATGTATGATAAGATCAAAGTGAGCTTGTCAATGTGGTGAGAGTCATTTTCACCGAAATTGGTGTTACTCGTATAAAAACAGATAATGCAGTAGATGCGTGCATGGGTTGAATGCAGGCTCATATATATGAGATGACACTATAAATTGTTTTGACACTATAGTTTTTGGTAGTAATTGGATTTGTAAAAACCATGGTTGCTTTCAAAAAAAGCGTGACTTCTGTTTTGTATACCCATTTACGAAATTCTGACTACGTGTAGCTCACAGCGTGGAATTTAGATTGCGAATTAAGCACTTTAGTGTCCAGTAATTTACTGTATGTCTCCCCCTTCAGCCTAATGCAAAGTTATTTGAAAGCACAGATAAAATAAATATACTAAACTAAAAAATAAGATCGGGGTACACACGCGACAATATTTTACTTATTATGGACTTCTGTAAATCACTTCTTATACAAGTATCTTATCTAGCGATCACCAATGAAATCAAATAGTTGTCTTATCGTATATATCATATTACTTAATCAATTGGATTTTATTAGAAATCTATTATTGAAATCAGATAACCTAAGTTATATATAATTCTTTAAACATAAATGATGATATCCAGGAACTGGTGACAGGTGGGTATTATATAGAATATATTATTATTTAATCTGTGGTATTATTTAGGCTAACGGGTGTAGCATTCTTGGCGTGAATGCCAAAATCATAGTATCCACCTGCTATTCCTCCTTGTGTTAAGCTAATGCCGAATATTTCAATTCACTGCCTGACTTAACTCTCCCGAAGTAACCTTCGGGAACTGGATATCAATAAGGCTAGTGGACCAGATGGTATACCTGCTAGAGTCCTGAAATATTATGCTCTCGAATCACCTGTGTTCACGCGATTATTTCGCTTGTCTTATAGCTCTGGAACCATCCCACAATGCCGGATCTAGCAAATGTGCAACTTGTACCAAAAAAAAAGAGTCGTGCTGATTTTTAATCTATCGTCCTATCGCTATTACCTCTCTGTTATGCAAAGTAATGAAGAGAGTTCTTAATACCAAGTTGATGGCATATTGAGAAAGTAACGATCTATTGAGTGACCACAGATACTCGTACAGCTTCAGGCAAGGGCGTTCTACTGGAGATCTGCTTGTATATGTTACGGATACCTGGAGCAAATCTTTAAGAGAATTAAGGCGAAGCTCTGGCTGTATCACCTTGATATATCCAACGCATTTGATAAGGTATGGCATGTGGGCCTGCTTAACAAACTTCCAGCCTATGGCATTCCTGTAGGCCTTTTGTTAATGGATATCTGATTTTCTAAGTGAACTAGGATAGCTCAAGAGCAAGCCCACCGTGAACAAAAAAAATGCTTATTTTACGAGTCAAAATCGCTTAGGTGCGATAGGCAACAATTATGACGTTCATACCCATAGTTCAAAAAAGTATGAGAATCACATAATATCAGTGTCATCACTTTCCAACAACGTTCGTTGGATCATACTCGAGCTGCTATGATTGTTAGCTTGTTATCTTAATTTGGTAGACTGTTCTATATTGTTAATAACTACTTAATAAGTACACTGCAATTTCAAAGGCTAAATCTTTCGACACGACTATCCATAAAATAGTGCGCGTGTTCGTTTTCTATAAGCTACTATAATAGGAGCAAGGCCAAATCGTGAGTTGAGAGTGTAATAAAACATCCTGCACATGTTGATAAAATATATCGGTAAAAAATATACTCGTACTGCAATATGAATTAAAATAACATTCATTAAACATTGTTAGAATACCTCCTTGGTAAATTATCGAGACCACTCCTATATCGTTAAATGAACATTCCTCATCTATGACGCTGCATCATAGATTAACGCACAATAACATCAAAAGGTCTTAAAATGTTTTTTTTTCTTTGCATTTTAGAACACTACCACTGGCTATAAAATATACTTACAGGACAGGCTTTCTGAAATTACAATTGACTATAAATAAAATGCTTACGTATGAGTAATGCTGTTTCTTTATCTTTATGCTATTTTTTAAGTTCATTAAGTATTCGAATAGTATTATTCAAACACCAGTGATCTCCAATCTAATTTAAGCAAGGGGCGCTTCACTATGGATCGGTAATCAACATCAGATAAATACCTACAGTTTTTTTTGTAAATAGATACATATAAACACCAAGATTAACTTACGCACACAAATATTTACTTATTTGATAGCATGCTTGGAGTTCTATTCATTGAAACGCCAACATTTTTCTATAACAGATCATTTTAAGAACATCTTTTGTCTTCTTACAGTCTCTCAGAGGCTGATGATTATTCTATGTCATCAGGGAGGTTTACGTGAACCCGGCGACAGGCGAGGTGTGGAACGAGGGCGACCACGTGCCGCAGCCTACCCTCGCCGAGACGTTGGCCGTGATCGCCGCGGAGGGCCCGGAGGCGATACACAATGGCTCGCTGACGGCGCTGCTCGCACGCGACATACAGGCCTTCGGTGGAATCGTCACAGAGGAGGACCTCAGAGACTACAGGTTTTGTCTGATTTTGTCTTTGATACGATTATGTGTGAGTCGAACGGTCTATGTCATTTTGTTGTATTTGTGTTATAACAATATTCCACGCCGTTAAAAATAGTCTATTCTTAGTTTATCCCGAAAGTTTCACCCGATCGGGAATTACATCAATCCCATACTTAAACCCAGTTTATTGTTCCATTTATTTAACTATGGACAATAATGAAATTAACTTCAGTATACTACACCCATGATTAAAACAACGTTCATAGTTATTAATACAAATGCTGATTTCATATAATTACCATTACAATGGTAAGTAAGGCTGATATTCAAGAAAGATAACCCGTTCTAACTAGCCTGTTTAAAAGACCCTTAGTGAGCGCCACGCTTCTATAAGTCTGTTGCAAAATTGACATTTATTTAATCCAGATCACCAGCTTAATTTACATTGACTCATGTTATAATTAAATGTAATGGTCATACGTTATCAGGGCCGAATGGCAGGAGCCAATCGCGGTGGAGTTAACCGGCGATCACACGCTGTACTCGGTGCCGCTGCCCGGCTCGGGTTCGGTGCTCGCGTTCATCCTGAACATGCTGCGCGGATGGGTGGGCAAGGACAGCGACGTGCCAACCGGCACCAGCCTCTACTGGCATCGCGTCGTCGAGACCTTCAAGTACGCTTACGCGAAGCGAACCGGCCTAGGAGACCTTTCACGCTCACAGCTCGGCGATAGGATCGCACTGGTATGTTTATTTTTTTTGGACAGCAATAAGAGGTGGCTGGCGTCCGATGCCACCGGATTTGGGTGGCATTACCTAACTTTTTATTAGTTCTGTAACGCAGTGCAATAAAGTCCAAAATTATGTCTTTGTTTGACCAGCAACTAATTAAGGCCTAAGTCACAGTGATCAGGGATGTCACTACCTTGGTCTTTTGATTCCTGGAGCAAAATGTAAAGATTGAGATACCCACGTATACGACTTCATATAGGTACGCTCTAAATCAGTTACTTTATAATATCTTATTTTCATATTTTTCATCTGATTTAATCCCCGAACCACGCCATTATGGCATGGCCAATAATAATAATAAAATGAACTGTAAGAGTGATACAGACAAAGTAGTAACCGCACTAACCGTTACCAGAGACTTCGCAAGCTGACTTTAACCGATAAACCAATATTCCTTTAGCTGATACCAGTAAAAGGTATGGTCGTAATAATCCCTAAAAAGGTTTCCCTTTTAAGGATTACGACCCCTTTACGTGAATATTTAATAGTTGTATTGTGTACTGGCTTACGTATTTTCTGCAGTATGAATTTAATGATATTTAATTTACATAAACAGCTCCCAGACTTATAACAATAGTACATATAATGAACCATAAAACAGTGTCTTTATTTTCGTGTTATGTTCAAAACAATAGTTTTATCATGCTTATTAACGCCAATTCACAATGGTTTATCCACGCAACAATACGTTCAAATTTGCAAATTCAAACTGAACGGGTGGCATGCTAAATATAAAGTAGCATATTATAATAGGAATGGCCTATTGCAAATTTGTATTAATAAAATTAATGTCATATTGATAATATAAGATTTTACTAACAAAATTATTAGAGACCCTGTATTAATTTCCCTAAAACCATATTTTTCTTAATAACAAAACATAAGTCTTACTAACAGGCTGTGTAAATAGATTCATGAATAGAAAATACTCGATGGTTAAAAGATGGTAGATAACATGGGTCCTTTTAACCAACGACAAATTGCTTGCCTTCAATCTTGTCTAAAATAGTTCGAACTAACGAATGAGTGAGAAAATGCCAGCACGACAATACAGTGCGTGCATGATCCAGTAAATAGTCAGCCTAAAGTGGTTTTTGACCAATATCCGCTGTGTGCTTCCCAGTCGGTCGAGACAGATACGCTCTCTTCACAGCCCGTTCTGACTCCATTCTCTTCGTGTCCAAGCCGGCGAAGTCTAGCAGACTTCGTCTCGCCCCTTACATTTTATCACTTAAAAGTGTTACTTACTATATATCATAAATCTTACTTCGCCGTATTGGTACCTTTGAAAAAGACAGTTTCACGCGATGGTGGTAAGCCCCCAGTCCGTGTAGTGGAACGTTATTACTGATGATAATCATGGGTTGATAGTTGGAGCGCAACCTGTCAAATCCGTCGTGGGCGCGTAGTTTCCGTGAGCTGGTGGACGACTCGCGCACATTCTCCGACTGGCGGCACTACGGAGCTTCGTTTGAGGGCGCCGACGACCACGGCACAGCACAAGTCGTGGTGGTCGCCCCGGACGGAAGCGTCGTCTCTGTGACCAGCACCATCAACTACATGTACGTATATATATTTTGGGTTGTTTTAGATATAGATAGATCTACTTTGTAATTGTCCTTTGTTCTGGTTGACCTGGTTTGTCCATTTTATTTCTACTTTATTAATGTATTTACAAAATAGAGCAATACAAGAGTTCCAGCAAGGCCTAGTTACAGTCAGTCATCCACAATTAAGGGAGTCATTTATAAAAACCACAATCCAACAGTGAATGCTGTGGTTGAATTGAGATGTTGACTGGGTTAAAAAATAAAACGTAAATACTCATGACATATGTTCTCAATACCTCAAACTTTCCTACCTTGATTATCCATACATCACCTACTTTTAAAATTACAAAAGAGGTATTAAAAGTGCGTCTGTTAATCAATATAACACCGCAGCGAGCACACTGTGTAGTCGCTGTAACACCCTAACGATATTGTGTTTAAATACCAAATAAGATGTATAAAAATAAGTCTAACAGCTCTAAAATAAATAGCTTCGTTGATCTATCATCATCTCTATGAGTGGAAGAAGCAAAAAAAACCTTTTGTTTCAACAGATGGGGCTCCCAAAGACGGTCACCGTCCCTGGGTATAATGTTGAACAACGAAATGGACGACTTTGCGATCCCTAACCGTGAGTCGGCGTACGGGCTGCCACCGTCGCCGGCGAACATGCTGGCGCCGGGACTCCAGCCGCTGAGCTCTATGACACCCTCCATCGTGCTCAAAGACAACTCCACTCTCGTGATGGTGGTTGGTGCCGCGGGCGGAACTAAGATCACTACCCAAGTCTCACTGGTTAGTTGAAAACCGTGATAGTAAGCCTTCAAGCCGGATATACTTGTTAACCTTTTAACCGCCAGGATTCGAGATACCTATTGTCATCATAACCAGCTCTTTAAACGTCCCCACAGAGGGGCACGATAGGGTGTAAAGGTATAAGTCGTCCACGCGGGCCCAGTGCTGATTGGCCGACTTCACGAACCTTTGAATCTCTCCGCAGGCGTGCGCAGGTTTTCTAACGATGTTTTCTTTCACCATTAGAGCATCGGATAACCTACATATAATTTCGAAAACATATTGGTACATGGCGGGATTTGAACCTGCGCCCTCCCGATCGGAAGGCGACAGTCCACACCATTGAGCCACCAACGCTCTACCTATACCTATTGTGAATACGAACAATTGAGATGTTGACTGGGTTGATTTACGTTTTATTTTTTAACCCAGTCAACATCTCGATGTGAATGTTAGATATATCCGTTAAAGGGTTAATGCTTCCATTGATTTGAATATCCGTAAATTGTGGGATACTCACCGTGTAATCATTAATGAAACACTGATATACTTAAAAAACTCTTATTGTGTTATCTTTTACTTGACCGAAGCTTTAGATTCTTAGACTTTTAGACATTTTACATTATAGTTATATTGGCGCGATAGATAACTTTTGACTCGTAGGTAGATGATGTTTAACTTCCAGATCTTACCAGCTGAATTACCCAACTACCTAGTTAAGTTTTAAATAAAGCAATTAGATTGCTTTGATTGAAAACCTTTTTGATTGTTTTTTGATTTTATTTACAGATTGTGCGAAATGTGATACTTGAAGGCGGCTCCTTTCATCACGCAATGGACCGGCCCCGACTTCATCATCAACTGGTGCCTATGGAGGTCCAGTACGAGGCTAACTTTGATCCAGTTAGTTAAGTTATATTGATACTATACACACACCAAATAATTTTGCAAACAGTGATCATCATACAATCATATCCAATAAGTCTACAAAAAAGGTTATGGACTCTAAAAATTATAACCCGGCTCTACCTTGATATTGTGATGTTAGTCATTGTCACGGACATGGCTTTTATTTGTAATCACCTAGGTGAGTGCTCTTGATGGCCTTGTGTGGTAACAATGTGTGATATTAACAAATGTTTTTTTACATATAGAGATAATGGGTTTAGTACCTATATGTTTACGGTTATTGCGAAAACATGGAAAAACATCGAATAATAATATCATAATATGATAATTGTAATTGACTTGGGGAAGGTCGCTGGTGGGAGCTGGATGAGAAAAGCGGAGGACCGGTATATCTGGCGCAAAATGGGTGAGACCTATGTCCACCAGTGGACTGCGATAGGTTGAAGAGAGATGATAATTGTAATCATCCATGTAGGTAGGTATCCATATTTAAGTGACTTTAGGTTACTCAAGTCCCGATTAACCTTTAGGCATAGTGGGAGTAGATAACTGGCCAACGATACCAAGATGATTTGATCTTAGAGAGAAGGAATACCCCAAAGCCGATCGTCCACCGCTAGATAAACTAAGTGAAAACTAAGCTCGGTGAACTAAGCTAAGGTAAACATTAAATACACAACTAAGTTTGTTCGACTTAGCTTTTACTTGCATAGTTTGCCATGGACTTTTTTTTATTTGTATGTGCACAAATACAAAAAAAAATGTATAGAAAAGTCTCAACTTAACTATGCGAGCTAAACTAAACTAACTTGGTTTAATTTGCGTCGGACAATCGGCTTTGAATAGCTGCTGAATGGCATCCCAGGCAGAATTTATCCGATTATATATTTTTTAGTTTTACATTACACTCAATTATGTGGTACGCCGGTTAACCAAGACGATTATTTGTTTTTTCTAGACGATAATAGCGTCACTGCAGTCAAGAGGTCACGCGATGACGGAGTTGGGCTCAACGGCGGGATTCGCAGCCGTGATTGGTGCAGTACGTGAAGCCGACGGATTCCTCGTGCCTCAGACTGACCGCAGACGTGTCGGCAGTGTTGACGGAATGTAATGCCGAAACCTCCACAACTGCAGGAACCTCAAACTGATGCTTGAACTCATACGTTCAACTAATATTGCTTGTTAAGGCCCCCTCTTAAGTCAATGGTTTATTGAGAAGACACTCATGGGCTTACTCAAGACAATACGCTTGTTTGTAACAGTGATATTTATAGCAAAATTATTATTATCATTATTATTTCCAAGCCGATTTCGGCTACAGTGACTGTTGCACGGGTTCAGCAGCCAGCGTCTCTCTGATCCGCGCGGTCATGTGCTCTCATATGGCTACTGTAGCCAACTTTTGCCTTAAAGGTCCTTGAGCACTTCGAGTACGTGAGTACGCCACCGCTATAATTATAAAGTAAAGCCGTTGGTGGTCTGGCTTTAATTTTATCTCGCTGAGTGTCGAGTTCGTCGCTGCGTGAGGATTCAAAGGCGTCGATGTTTTGCCTTAAGAGACGTCTCCATTCCGGACGCTTTACAGCTGATGTCTCCCACGTTATAGCAAAATTAAGGCCTACTTAAACTCAAAAACGGAGTACGGTGCCCAACAGTTTTTAAAACATTTTGTGTTATTCTCCCGTTTTTATTTTTAAGAAATTCTTGAAGGATTTGCAGCTCTTCTATAAATAAACTGAAGTTACGATCATGAGACAATGGTTGACGAATCAAATTTTGACGTGCATGTAGTAAATATCTACATTGCTGACGAAGCGCACTTTGCACTATCAGCCGATAGTCATAATTTTTTTGTCATAAGGTTAATTATTTTTGTAGCAAAAACTCAAAGCACCGAAATAGAACAAATATTAATGCGCAGGCTAAACTTTATGGCTTGCATTGCACTTCGGTACGTAAACAAATTGGAAAATTGATGTATCACATAGCAAATATCGATTACGGAAATATGAATCAATTTAAGGACATAATCGACCTATGTCCCTTACATTCATTCATAGGTCCGTGATCAATGTATATTTATGACTCATCACATGTTTTCGTTTTAACCTTTTAATCTGGCGGATTCCAGACACAATAGAAAATCATTTTTTCCGTTGAATACTGATATATCAGCGGTGGTTTTTAAAGTTCAAATAAATTGCAGAAGATCCTAAGTAAACATGTTTGCTGCAACTATATACCTACCAACATATATTTTGGATTATTTTAATACTTATTTTCGAGATAGCACAAATGTTAGCTTGGATATATCCTTTTCAAGAAATATTTTGTTACATGCAAAATATTAATAAATAAAAAATAAATAAAAATTAAAAAATAAAATATTTTGAAAACTACATTATTAACAAATTATTTTTGTTTTAATGGATAATAAATAAATAAATCTAAACGTGATATTATTTTACTAAGTTCTTTTGGTTGTAATATTAGATATTAGTTTTATAAGTTACAGTATGTATTGTTTTATTAATGTGTTATTTGTGGAATAAAGTTAAATCCAACGTTAATTTTTTATTTCCATTCTCTGAAATCCTGCCTTCCTCCTAAATATTCATTTTGGAAAAAGCTAAGAAACTTAGATAAAAAATATACTAACTAGATGCACAATCTCAATCAAAAAGTGACCGCGGCAAATTCTGCCCATCCGTCGGTTGGGCAAAATTTTCTGAACCGACAGACTTATACATTAGATCTGTAAGTGCGCGGCTCATGAGACGCGCGGAACAACATTATTTTTCTAGTTAAGGAGGTCTTTCGAAAATAAAAGTAGCCTGATTATTTCCTTATTTCCAGCTAACTGCCAAAAAGTCCCGTCCAAATCCAGCTATTTCCGGGATTAGCAAACAACAAGACGGAACAAACAGACGGCCAAAATCTAAAAAAGATATTTTGGCGTTTGTACCTACCGTGATATTCATATACATGAAGAACAAAATGTTTATTTCAATATTACAAACAGACACTCCAATTTTATTTACATGTTGTGTGCTTTATAACGTATTGATACTCAGTGGTGATGTGTGCTGAACATGATTTTTATGCGAAACTGTTTCATACTGACAAAGCTTTGAAAACTATTTACTGGATGCAAAGTAACATTTAGCCATAAACCATATAATGGGTCAGAGGAGTAACAATATCTTTCGCAGCGCTTAGTAGTGCTAAGGGGGCCCAAACTTGCACTACTACAATATCTGCTTTGTTGTAGGGTAAAAATATGTTGAGCTATCGAATCCAAGGCGAGAAGCCTTCCCACTAAACCAACCCCCTGTTGCCGCCTCATTACCTCAATTGTGAAACTTCGGTATAGCCAAGTCTTGCCTGAAGTATTGTGCAAACTTAGGATGTCCGCCATCACGGACCCTTCAATGACCACTTTCTCCCAAATAAACAAGACAGTTCCAGTGTGTAAGTACTTAGAGACCATTAATCCGCATTTTTTTAAATTACTGAAAATTAAACTTGTTAAAGGTACCCATGATTGATAAAATAATTACATTTTACATTTATTAATTTTGAGGGCTCATAAATCTATAAAAACAACGAATTGCCTGCTTCAGTGGCTTCAGCTCGGAGGGCTTCACTGAAAATCAGAGTACAGTGTTTATTTTACTTGTCTTATTTTACCTTATAAATTAAACACAAAAAAATACCAAGTGCGTGTCGCACTCGCCCATGGAGGGTTTCGCAGTAGCAAGTAACATGACTTCAAATAGGTATTTTTTATTTACTTAGGCACCTACTACAACTTTATTATGAGAAAATAATAGTTCACCGTTTATGACGTTTAAAATAATCTACAGACCAGATATCGTTTAATTCAAACTACAATAAATTTCGTTGTTAGATTTCAAGGTATTGTACATCATATATATTTTTCAATATTTTCAACCTTTTCAAAAAGTTAAGAAATTAGAGGGGAGGGACCTTATATTCTTTCGTCTGAGGGAGGGACACACTTTTTTAAACTTTGGAAGTATCTCTCGCGCAAACTTTTCAATTTGAAAATGATATAAAAACCTCAAAATATTTTTTCAAGATCGACGCATTGTTACAATTTTTTTCTCATAATAATAATAATCTTTATTTGCTTATTCCAGCAGTTTTTGATTTGATTGACTCCGTCTTCGTTAAGAGGTACGTAGGGGCATATAGGTATTACATGTCATTTCTGGAAACACAGCAAATCAATAAATAAATACTTTCGTGAACATAGGGGGCGGATAAGCTCTGAGTAAGTAATTGATTACATAGTCCGAGCGCAAAAGTGAAGTGCATTTCGTCAATTTTGTTTATTCAATAATATTTGTGTATAATCGAATGTTAATGAGTAATAATGGTGGACCTTGTGGTGGATTAGTAGGTAACCATTAAGTGTTCGTGAATAAGTATAAGTGTTGGCAAAAGAAACAACACATTACCTACAACGCTCATTTTGAATTCTTTGAAGAAGGCCACGTAAAGAAAGTCCCTCTTCTTTGCTAAAAGTTGAAACTAATAGGGAACTTGAGACGGAAGGGAATTCATCTATCATCAATTCATCACATATTCCATCATTATTCACCATTAAATTCAAGAAATACTAATGAAGGGGCAGCATAGTGTATGACCTTAGCACGTTTCAAATGGAACGAATCAAAGAAAAATATTATAACTTTCGCGGTAAAAATAAGCAAATGTCGTCTTAAGCCTGATCAAGCCGCATTGTTGATAAATCGTTGTTTACTTTTAATTTACATTAATAGTGGTATTTTAAATCAAAATTAACTCTTGTCGGCGATTACTTGTGCCTTAGTTCGATATTTAAACATACTGAACGAAAATGTCGTACAATTTGTCAGAAGGTTCGCTAGAGGTTTGTAGTTTCCAAAATAAGTATCTTATGTTTACATTATGCGCAATATGTCTGCAAGATCAGCATTCCTAAAGGGAATTCGTGTGATGTCATTTATTTATGCAATTTAACCTTTTTTTACTTAATTTTTTTAGGTAATTATGAATGGGGGTCATTATGACAAACCTGTTATGCAAGTTTTGGGAAGCAAAAAGATTCAGGGTAGTGGCGCCAATGAGAGATTTAGACTACTAGTATCAGATGGCAAGCATTCACACAGCTTTGCAATGCTTGCTACACAGCTTAATGACAAATTGATCACTGGAGAGTTATCAGACTATTCAGTGGTACAAATTGATCGGTTTGTTACATCAGTACTGAAAAACACTGGTAAAGGAGAAAAGTAAGTGCATTAATAAGCATCTTAAGATATATGAGACTTGTGTCCACAATAGATTTATTTTCCAATGTTAACCATGTTCATAAGATTATTAATTAATTTGATGACCCATTTGGTGTTGCGGTTGAGAGGTAGACTACACCATGAAGGGTTTGATTCCCGGGCAGTACAAATATGTGTGTGCATGAACATGTCTGTTTGTAATGGTCTGAGTGTTTTCTATGTATAATATGAATATATTTACAAAAAAAATGTATACAATTATGTTTATCCATTTTTTAGTACCCATAATACAGGCTTCATGCTTAACTTGGAGCTAGATGGTGCTGTATGAATGTCAGTGGATATTTATTTATTTATTATTTAATTTTCAAATTTATGACAATAATTAATTAGCATTCTAGAAGTCTAACATGACATTACACTCCCCAATCTACTTTTCACTTCTATCATCATAGACAACAATTTCATTTGTAATACAATATCTTAATCTTAATTATATATTTAGTCATTCTGTAATCAATCCAATCAATGGAATATGAATGGAATGGAATCTATCACAGTCTACTGCTGGCCATAAATCTCTCCCATTTTGCGCCAGATATCCAGGTCTTCTGCTTTTCTAATCCAGACTCCACCACCAACCTTTTGCAAGTCATTGGGCCGGAGGGTGTCCTATGCTATGCTTGCCAAGACGTGATCTCCAATTTGCTATAATATTAGTTTATATATTCATTAATGGCAAACGTTTTGATATATTATATTTTTTAATATTTTCTAGGAGAGTTATGATTATTTTGGATCTGACTATTATTGCACCGGGAACACAAGTTGGCAAGAAATTGGGTAATCCACAAACATGGACAGAGGAGTCTGCAGGATCAGCTCCTACCCCAGCCCCAATGCAACCTGTGCCTAAGCCTGCACCTTCACCAATGTCTATAAACAAACCTACTCCTATGGCAACAAATTCAACATTGAATGGAAGCATGCTATCCTCACAATGACTCATCCGATTGCCAGTTTGAGTCCCTATCAAAATAAGTAAGTTCTTTAAAAAGTTATTTATATTTACTATCAACTCTAAATATTTTGACTTCCCATTCGGAAGAATAGTAGATGTCAGCCACTACACTAAGGGTTCTGGGTTCGAAACCTGGGCAGTACAAAATTTTGTGTGCATGAACAATCTTGTCTGGGTGTTTCTATGTAATAATAAGTATGTATTTAAAAAAAAGTACTTAAGAATGTTTATCCATTATTTAGTATCTATATTACAGGCTAATGCTTCATTTGGGACTAGTTGGTACTCTGTGAATGTCAGAGGATAAAAAAATAATTGTAATCATCATTACAGCCTTATAATTATTATTATGTCCATTGCTGAACAAAGGCCTCCCCTAAAGATTTCCCACTGCACTGATCCCTAGCAGTTGGTAGCAGATGCGCTACAAACAAACAAAAGAACAAATGAACTTGATTTAATGTTTTTTTTTTCTTTATTTAGATGGGTAATAAAAGCACGAGTCATGAACAAGTCTCCCATACGTACCTGGAGCAATGCTCGTGGTGAAGGGAAGTTATTCAGCATGGATCTGTGTGACGAAAGTGGTGAAATAAGAGCTACAGCCTTCAAAAATGAATGTGACAAATTCTATGATATGATACAGGTATATTTAAATTCCTATGCTTTTTAAAAAAACAAATTATGATATTACAATGCATCTTAAACATTACTAAGCAAACATACACAATTAAAAATTTATAAATCCCATTGCTTCATCAGTACTTTTTTTTTGCTGTGTGTTATTTTTTAGTATTGTGTATTTGTAAAGTTAGCAACCTATATTCTATAGCTATCAAAAAAGGTTCTAAATAGATTTTGATACAATTAAAATTTTTCATATTACAATATTAATGTTATTACAGGTTGATAAAGTTTACTACATAAGCCGTTGCCAACTGAAGACAGCTAACAAACAATATTCAAGTCTGAAGAATGACTATGAAATGACATTCAATGCAGATACTGTGGTGGCTGAGTGCACTGAAGATGCATCCAGTGTTCCCACTGTCAAATATGATTTTGTTCCAATTAACAAGATTGCTGACAAAAGTGCAGATACAATCATTGGTTAGTGTTTTTTTTTTATTTCATGTGTTTTTAAATACATAAATATCCACTGACATTAACACATTGCTATCTAGCCCCAAGTAAAGTGTGCCTTTTATTACGGGTACTAAACATTTGATAAACATACTTACATAAATATACATAGAAAAAATCCAATACAAGCAGACATGTCATGCACACAAATGTTTGTACCGCCTAGGAACGAACCCGGAACCCTTGGTTTAATATCCAACATCTGAACCATGACACCAAATGGGTCGTCCAATGAAATTATACTTCTATATATTTAGTTAATATATACATGTGAATCCATCTGGGAAGAATGTGTAGCCTTCTCTTAGATATAGGATTGTGTTTTAACCATTTGACTGCCAGAGACGCGTTAAAGCGTCATAAACAATAAATTTTCCATTGTGTCTGGATTCCTGATGTTCAATGGGTTAATGTTCAAAAATATATGTGGATACATATTTATATACATATTTTTCTTTAATATTTTTGACATTTTCATTTTATTTTGTTTCAGATGTGATTGGAGTTTGCAAATCAGCTAGTGATCTCCAAGAGCTCACTGCAAAAAGCACAGGGAAACTCCTCAAGAAAAGAGAAGTGACTATTGTGGATTCTTCAGGTGGAGCGGTAGGTATAATTTTCACTTCTTTATCATAACAATAAAACCTATCTAGTAACTTTTATACATAGTAGTACAGTGAGCACAGCTAATATTTCCATGCAGAATGGCAATTAGGAGCTATAACCCACTAGGTGGTCCAAAGCCATTTGGTATCTATATCACCCATACACCTGTACACACACACTTACACACACACATACATATTCTCTCTCCCACACCTAGACACACACACATTCTCTCCCACACCTACACACACACACACACACACACACACACACACACACACATGCATGACTGCACGAGCGCTTATGTATGCATGCACAACTGCGCTTAGATAATTTTTGTAATAAAAAACGCAACATTGTGCTAAACTGTTAAGAAGAGCCTGCCTCTCATGACACAGGGTGACCTTATGTGAAAGTAGTTCAAATAATTTTCTGTACTGTGTTTTTATGGAATAAACATTTATTCCATATTTATTATCTAATAGCCAGCCACATCAGCTGAACATGTCTTTAGAAGGACTTGATATAAAATTGTTTCCGTCTCTCATCTGATGGCAGATCATATTGTTACACTTATAAATATATACATATTTTCTATTTGCTTATCCTATTGAACGCCGGGAATCCACACACAATAGAAAATCTATTGTGTCTATAATGGCTTAAGGCGCCAGGCACAATAGGTTGTGTCTGGATTCCCGGCACTCAATAGGTTAAAATAATAAACGCTATATTTTTTGGATGTTTTAGGTTGTGTTGACCTTGTGGGGGAATGAAGCTGAAAAATTTGAGGGTCACTCCAATCCTGTTGTAGCTGCAAAGGTTAGTTTTATAACACAATGCATATAAAATTGTCTTCATGAAAATAGTTATCTCAGTGGTTAGGCCCTGATAAAACTTAATTGGTTTAAATTATAATATATTTCTTTTATTGATTTTATATGTTAAATTAATATTCATTCGACAAAAAGTTAAGTCTTGTTTCTGTAACATATAGTGGAAATAAAAAGCAGTAATACCTTTTAGGCTCCTATAGTCCCGCACTTTGTTATCGTTTTACACCTAATAGCCACAGACGCTCAATTTAGTTCTTCAAATCAAATTAATATTAAAATTCCCAGGGCGCTCGCCTTGCGGAGTTTAATGGCAGCAAATCCCTGTCCTGCCTGGCCAGCACAATGCTGCGCTTCAACCCAGATTTGCCTGAAGCCCACAAATTAAGGGGATGGTACGACAATGTGGTTTGACATGGAGATTGTTATATATCAGCCAAGTAAGTAATGTTTTCGAAGCATATTATTAATGCTCTCTCTTGATTATATTCTATGTTGTCTGGATGAAAATCGCTGAATCTATAAAACTGCATCGTTTTCAATTACTTACTGTTACTATGTGGCAATAATTAATTATTTATTTATGTAATTTATATCCAAAAATAATACCTAATATTAATTTATTACAGGCTAGGCAATTTTGCCTTCACCCTCTTCTCCAAAATATGCAAAGCTGTCGCTATTGATCTCATTATAATTATTATATCATCATTATAGCCTAAAATGTCCACGCTGAACGAAGACTAATGATTTCCACGCAAACCCTTGCAGTTGACATCCATCTACTACCACCGCCCATATGGGGGGTTGACCTACGCTTTGTTTCCATACGCGTACGCTACTACCTTTGCATTATATGCACATTATTAAAGATCTTGTTATGATACACCATTCAATAGGATGATATGACATTGATTGAATTAAAATTTCGCCTGTAAGAGCCTGATTTAGAGGAGCCAAAAAAGTAAAATTTAAAATAAGACTAAGTATTCGAGTCTCAATTTATAAATAAAACTCGAATATTATTCTTATCAGACTAAGTGGTTTAATTAAAAGACTAAAACTTAAACGCGTAGGGTTTCATAATCTATTAAACCTTTGTAAAACCAAGATAGAAATAAAAACCTAAGTTTCTTTATCACTAGCTCCGTCTTTTAATAGTTTATAGACTATCCATCAACTAGATAATTTTCTATTATACCCAACCTAAGTAAATTTCATATTCCAATAAACCATTTTTCTTTCAGGTCAGATTATACTCTGGAGGTAGCAACGAGTGGTGACATTTTGCGGAGGCTGAGGCGCGTCAAACTGGGCTCAGGAGAAAGGCGACTACTTCAGCCTGTTGGGATTCTCACGTTCATGTTCAGTGACAACGCCATCTACAAGGCCTGTCCACAAGAGCAGATGCAACAAAACTGTCGACAAGAGAATGGTTGTTCAGATGCGAGAAGTGCAACCGGGAGTACCCTAACTACAAATATCGGCTGCTATTGGGGGTGAATATTTTTGGATTACATTTTTATTACATAATCTATCTCTAACAAGTGGGGCAAAATAATAAATAAATGTCCACTGACATTCACACAGCGCCATATAGCCCCATACTAAGCATTATAGCCAGTGATGTGGATACTTAACATACTTATATAGTTTTTTTAAATTTTACTGCCCATGATCGAACCCACACACTGTGTAATAGCAGCGTCTCAACCTACACCAAATGGGTCAAATCATAATATTTATTAGGTTTGTATACGAAACTCATGTTCAATAATTGATATGCTACAGCTATATACGCCGATGATATTATCTAGGTTGCAGGAATGTATTACCTGGGGCAAACCCAAACTTGAAAAACTTGGTGGAAACTCGAGAGAAAGACTAATAATAGATTCAGTTAGACTGACCAGCATTGGCATAACATAAGTCACTGACGCATAGATTGACTATTCTTAACAGATTTAGAATAGTAACTTATTAAATTAAAACATTTATCAAGAACTTTTCAACTCCTATCCAACATCAATTTCTTCTTATAGGGCTATGTCTATTCAATCTTAAATGTACCTACTTTGTTTTGCGTTCTAGATCTAATTTTATAATAACAATACTTTAAGCCTTGTGAGTTTTGATGCATGACCAACACGATGTATTAGCGCAAAAATCATTTAGACACCGCAACCTCTTTGGAGACTCAATCCGGGCTTTCGGTCAGTTAGTTCTATTTGGTTCCGGAACAGAACCAAATAGGAACGATACTTGGAACCCTTTTGGAACCTAAATAAACCGGATTGTAGTGAACTCGGAAATCATAACTTTACAATAATGTAAACGTCTGTGAGTAAACTGCGTACTACGCGAAGACGTGAAGCTGGAAATGAACATTATAACTTCAGTTTAACAATTAGAATAAAGTTCAATACCGTTAGAAGAGAGAAACTTTTCAAAAACTTCTATGGGTTATTTCATCAAACCGGTTCAAAACAGTACCGGTTTTCAAGCCCTGCGCCCTACTATCCAAAATTACCGGCTATAAGAGACCAACCATCTGTCGTCTCGGGTGACGGGCGCTTTAAATTTCCCTTACACCATCTGTCATGGTAAGGCGTATCACTCACCACCAGGTGAGTGAAATACCGTACCGTTCACTAAATGAAATAAAAAAAAAATAAAAGCTTAAAAATATTTTGGATCATCATTAAATAATTGAAAAAAAATATATCTATAGACAAGTACAAGCATACCATACGTCATACATAAAACACCGAGACATTACAAACAGACATGTTCATGCACACAAATTTTGCTCCGGGATCGAACCCGGAACCCATGGTGTGGTAGTCGACGTCTTAACCGCTACACCAAATGGTCGTCAAACTAGTATTTGTATATCTAAGGCTGATGATGAAAATAAATGTTTGTCTCAGCTAACGTGTCAGACCCGACGGGCGACCAGCGCATCACGCCTTCAACGAGGCGGCGGAGGCGATGCTGGGCCGGACCGCGGCAAGATCGGCCAGCTGTTCGACTACGACAAAACGCGTATGCACAGCTATCGAGGTCAAGTTCCGAACATTCGTTCAAGTTCAGAACCAAGATGGAGACTTACAGTGTAAGTTGAATTATTCCATGTTATTAAGAAGGTTTCCAAACTAAGGCCCATTTTCTAGAACGAGACTCAAGCGTTGATCTTCACTTAAGTAGAGTGAGAAAAAAACAGCGCTAAAACGATAAATAGGATCATCATCATCATCATTACAACCTAGAAAGTCCACTGCTGAACGAAGGCCTCCCCTAATGATTTCCACGCGGACCGATCCCTTGCAGTTGACATCCATCTGCTACCTGCCACCTTAACCAGATCATCAGACCATCTGGTTGGGGGTCGGCCTACGCTTCGTTTTCCGTTCGGACGCCACTCGAGAACCTTTCCCCCCATCGGCCATCGTTCTACGCACTATGTGCCCTGCCCACTGCCACTTCAACTTGCTTATCCTCTGGGCTATGTCGGTCACTCTAGTTCTCCTACGGATATCCGTGTTCCGGATCTTATCGCGTAGGGAAACACCTAACATAGCCCTTTCCATAGCACGTTGAGCAACTTTAAGCCTATTTAAGAGGCCCTTAGTAAGCGACCACGTTTCACTTCCGTATGTAATAACCGGCAACACACACTGGTCAAAGACTTTCGTCTTCAGACACAGGTATTTTGGACGAAAAGATCTCCCTTAACTTCCCGAACGCTGCCATCCTAATTGGATTCGACGCAACCCTCCGCTCGAAGTTGGACCTACCCATTTGAACTACTTGTCCCAGTACACATATTCGTCTACAACTTCGAGTTCAGAACTTCCAACTGATATTGGTATAGGCACAACATGGATATTAGACATGACTTTCGTCTTGTCCATGTTCATTTTAAGACCCACCTGTTGCGAAGCTCTGTTAAGGGTATTGAGCATAGTACTAAATCCTCCATGGATTCTGCCATGATTACTATATCATCGGCAAATCGAAGATGAGTGATGTACTCGCCATTGACGTTGATGCCAAGTCCTTTCCAATCGAGCAGCTTAAACATATCTTCCAATGCAGCTGTGAACAGTTTCGGAGATATAACGTCTCCCTGTCTCACTCCTCGGTGCAATTGGATAGGTTGTGTAAGCTCTTCATGTACTCGGACTGACATAGTGGCGCTCTCTACAACTTCTCATACTTCGATATAGCGGTAATCGATATGGCACCGGACATTGATGATTCCAAAATAAGAAAGCAATATATAAATAGGATGCTATTTATTTATTGATCTTTACTTAATTTGAGTTAGAAAGGGATGATGATCCCTTTCTAACTCAAATTAAGTAAAGATCAACGTTGGACCTCGCTCTAGAATACGGGCCTTAGTCCTTGAGTGGACAAACATTTTAACCCTTTATAAGAAAGAACACAACTATCAATGTAATTATATTTTCACCACAACAAGCATAAAGTCCAAAACATGGTGTCAATGTTTACGACAGAACCCTACCTTAGATAAACAATAAATTAAATTCACATGCATAAACACGAAGAAACGTCAACTAAAAAATGACCGAGCCGCACTATATATACTTTAATTATTGTTATATTTATTACATAAACTTATTCATTTGAATTTTTACTTTAACGCATCACCGAAACGTTACAAATGCAAATGCACGAGCACGCTACTTTTTCATTATGACATGTGAAACTGATTGAAAATTCTGCCCAACCGACACGATGGGCAGACTTTTGCATCGGACACTTTGGCAGGTGGCCAAAGTGTCCGATGCAAAAGTCCGCCCGGTCCCGGTAGAAGGGGCAGGCCTAAGAAGTGTTGGCTTGACGTCGTAAGGGATGACATGCGGGCTAATGGTGTGACAGTTATGGATGCTAAAGATCGTGCAAAGTGGAAGCGAAAGTGTCGGAAAGCGGACCCTGGGCTTCCACCGGGAATATCGCTAAGATGATGATGATGATGAGATGACTGGATGAGATTGTGCATCTAGTTAGTTTATTGTTTATCTAAGAGTCCTACACATTGTTAACTCATGAAGTAAAGTAAAACCCACTGGACATTGATGATTCCGAAAATAAGAAAGCATTCAAGTAACTATTTGTAATATAGTGAAGCCAAAATATGCTAAAATAGTGGTAACTATTTGAAATATGTAGAGATATGAAGAAGATAGTTATCCATAAATAACACTGCCTGTCTCAACCTGTAGGTCGGAATACATTAAACTAAATGCATAACTGCTAAGGTGACATTTAGATGTTGACAAAAAATACTTATACTGAAGTCTCCCAAAGTATTTTGGTAAAATAGTCCCAACAATTAAAATTTTTCGTCAGTATGAAATTCTACGGATCTTTCTAGTTTTACGAAGTAAAAAAAAATTTTGATGCTATTAAACTGTTTATAATTTGCAGGACGAGACGCGTCTTAAAACTACTGTGATGAATGCGCAACCAATTGATTACAAAGATGGCAATGCAAGACTCATAAAAAGCATTAAAGAACTTACTGGAGTTGAAGTTTAGAACTAATCATGTATTCATTCATACGAAATTGTAAAATGGTGATAATTCTGTTGATTTTAAATTATGTAAGCATTTAACAATAGTATGCAGATTTAAAATCTGAGTTACCTACACAAGCATTACAAAGGCTTTACACAAAATTATTGTATGTGTTCATAATAAGTAATTAAAATAATGTTATGCAGTCAACTGTCAATATATTATAATATTTTCCTTTATATTTGGTTTTAATTTAATACCCCTGTTCTAAATTGTATATCAACTAAGTAAATACTCAACAACAACTCTCAAACGAAAATATGGAATAACAAAAGTTATTTAGAAAAGGTGTATTTGCAGAAAATTATTTGTTTTTCATAGTATTATCTTTAAAATTACACTTTAAACCAATTGATGGCTTTAAAATTTAGGGTTTAATGATATCAATGACGTCATCAATTATGATGACATCACCGTAACGTAGAAACAGATAGCTTTGTTCGTCGCGCGTTACATCGGTCCGTTAGCTCAGCCGGTTAGAGCGCCTATCTGTGGCCTTGTGCCCCAACCAAGGTGGTCGAGGGTTCAAATCCCTCACGGGCCAATTTATTTCTTCATAAATTTTACTATTTTGCCATTTTAATGAATATTGATGACTTCTAACATAGTGTTTATGTGTGAGAATTCACCATGAGTTCTGAAAGGATTAACTATCGAGTTTATTGCTGAATTAATCTCGGTAGAAAACAACAGTCCGAACCAGTGGTATTTTTATTTAGACATTCATTAGTGTTCTCTATGGAACTACATTGAATAAATAAATATCCTAATTTTAATTATTTATCAAACCTAAAAAAGTTATAATTTTAATTTATAATAAGATAACACAGTTTTGTGTAAATGTGTTTGGCAAACCATTTAAGGACAAGACAAAAAATAAAACAACTGATTTCACTAGGTACTTTATTGAATCTCATTGATATGACTCATAATTTGGCTAAGGAAATGGACATTATTATGAATTCCTAGCAATCGCAAAAAAAATTGAGACCTGTTTAGTATGTATCTATCATATTTTTATTTTAAATTAATTAACTGGCCCTTGGTATTGTGCGAATAATAACTATTCATAAACACGCCTTTCAAATTCAAACCTTACTAGTTAGGTGTGTGCTCATAGTTTTCAAAATTAAATTTTCGTGGTATTATATTAATATAGGCAATCTATATAATATGAACTTTAAAAAATGCCAAGTGGTTAATGAATATGTTTAACAATATCCCACGAGTACCTAATGTCTATCAGATAAACTCATCAGTCTTACAAAGTAAAATCTTTAATCCTTAAATAAGTTTAATGACTTTTGCGATTGCCTGTTAGTTGACGCTCAACTGGTCATACATTGAAGATATGTTTTTACAAACTATAAAATCATAATTGAGTATAGTTGCGATTTGAAACTTCCCCTCGCAATGTAGCACCAATTGAGCAATATGCATTGATGCATCAAATAAAGTAGATTAATTAATTCAAAATTTCAAGGGGGTTTTAATCACTATGTTAAAATTACACTTATATTTAATAGAAAAAAAGTTAATTTAAACTCTATAGTTTGTGATTAACTCTAAAATAAATAAATGACAAATTAGTAAGTGATCAGTTACATACATGGCAGTGTGACTCAACAGATGGCCTCCATCCACCCATATCAATAGCTGAAAGATAATTAACGAGGCTACTTAGAGAGAACATCACAGTTATTTTTAATGTCTCTTATAAAACTAGTCACCTCGTCAATTAAAAAATACGCAATCGCAATTTAGAAATGTTCACTATAGTTTCATTATATCCGAGTTATATTCCTTAATACCATATCATTAATTGGTGCATCTATGTATATGGGGGATTGAGGCATTATCAACTTGATTAAAAAAGTGTATCCTTAACATTAACAAATAAATAACTACTTGATAAAAACAAATTAGTATAAAACAGTCAGTAGTGTAAGCTGGCCAAATTGACAACTTCTCTGCAGAGTACCATAAAATATTCGAGATTCGAGGCCTAAGATTAAACAATTAAGTTGCAAGTATTACATAGTGTACGATTAATGACTACATTTAATTTCACAAAAATATTATTTACTAATAACATAATAAATAAGAGCCTTGATTCAGTTATAATTGATTTGAATTATAGTTCACAAAAGGCCTTGATATCAGCTACCGAGCTATCACAAAATATTATTTTTTGAGTTACACATGTCAAATTAAAGCCATAACCAAGAGATTATCATAAATACAATTATTACATATACAGATTACAAATAGACGAGAAATTACACTATTTTCTACAAAATCCACTGTTGAAACAACCGAAGACGCCAGATTATTGTATTACAATACTAACAATGATTTTGTCTTTTTTTATAATATCAACTGCAATATTAATTGTACCTTATATTTAACATTAAAGTTATAATAACACTTTATTAATATGATAAATAAACCATTATCATTCATTACAAAATAATGTTACCACTGATAAATATTAAGAAAATATAAAGTTTATTCTTCAATGATATTCAATTCCAAATTATTACATTCCATTGTACCGAAATTGTATAATAAATAAAAACTAAGAGATTCCAATTTTATCACTGAGAAACTATATCGAAACACATTACAATCGATAGTCCCGACACACGTCGGTTAGTGTATACACATTAGTAAAATAGTAATAATAAATTTGCGACGGTGGCGCCACTCCGCGTACGCGGCGTGTGTGCGTTCACTAATCGTCACTTCACTAGTCGCGAACACTGGTCTACGACCGTAGAGGTTAGTCTGTCTGTTTGTTTGTTTGTCCGTAGACAAGGGCGCCTGCCGCCGCGGCGCCTGCCCGCCTGTCGCGCTCGCCCTGCCCGGCCCCGCCCCACAACACCACACACGGATACAATTACTACTAATAAATTAAAGCGAATAAATACGGCGCTCTTTGGAACCTTCGAGGTACGAGGGTGCGGACACACCCGCCTAACGACTACAAGCGCTCATAATAAACACAAGCTATATACGACATTTATTATTCAGTACAATTTATGGTCCGCTTATAAGTCTCTAACAGGTTATCTGGCAGATATACTAATTTTAAAGACAAAAACCCTTAACCGTTACCGATGGATATATCCGACAGACGGAATTGGTTTTCCATTCCTATTGTGTCAAGAATTCTGTTTATTAAAAGGTTAGCTGTCAAATCAATTTACCTACAAGATAAACTATCAAGGACTCATATTGAGGTGGTGAAACCGGGCCTAGTATTACATAACGTAGTTACATTAGACCCGTAATAGTATGTCTTTATTACAAGCATTTAGTAAAATGCTTAATATCTCACTCGTATCTCGACAAACGAAATCGAACTTAAAAATAAATAACGCCTCGCGTGTATCACCCCACCGAGACGGTCACGTAAATCTAACTTATACAAAACCACACGAAATTGTTACCAATTAAACGATAAGGATATCGTCAAAAATTAAACACGCCGTGCTTTAATGAGAGTCATAACACGGTTTTATTTACGAACAAAGTACTACAACTTAGGTTTGACAAATAAAATACGCTATCCGTGTACGTTAAGATCATAAAGCACAGTCAATGTCCTTTACTCACCGTACCCTACCGAACACTGACGAAAACCCATAGTTGTTATCACTCGCACGCTTTGGTATGAATCGACATGACGACACATCTACCTACACTTTAAACAAGTAAAGAATTCTGACGTATACCTTGAAATGGAACAATCCAAATTTGTCCACCTTCGCACACCTGTGTTCTATTAAAGTGTACAAGGTATTCATATTCATTTATTTCATGCATTATGCGGTTTATAACATATTCGTAGGTATTAAGTTTACACATAAACCCTGCAAGGGCACAGCAATAAAGTTAAATTTATTTCGTACCACGCCCTTTGTACCCTAGTAGATGCATATATTCAAGAGACAATAGATTTTGTGTCCGGAATCCCGGCGGTTAATAGGTTAAAATCAGTGTGCTCGGCACGTCGGCGTTGTATTAAAGCGTACAAGGTATACCGTCATCGTACCGTTTCATGCATATATTCACGACTTATTGCGTCTGGAATAGTGTTGCCAGGTCCGTTTTGTTTTAACCCTTTGACCGCCAATGACGCCTTAAAGCGCCAGACAATAGATTTTCTATAGTGTCTGGGTCCCCGGCGTTCAATCGGTTAAATTGGTACATGAAATCAAAATGATCGGGATTTAAAGTTGCAGATCGGGAAAGTTAAAAAAAATGATATTACGCTGATGTGTGCCATTTTGAATTTGGTAGTGATGTAATTATTAAAAATTACGTAGCATTTTTTTATTTTTAAAACTTTCAATTTTTATTAATCGGGACATTTCGCTTTCCGACAAGGTACAAATCGGTACGCATCCCCAACCCGTGAAAATCGTGACACCTGGCAACACTGGAATCCCTGCGGAACCTGTTCACATTTAAAGCGCACTATCGGTGTATTCGACGGTGATACCGCACTATATCGATATTTCACGGAATGTCGTCAGTGTCGGGGCATGGTGGGTGTGGTGTGTGTGGTGGGCGTGGTGTGTGGTAGGCCTAGCGCGGGCCGGCTCACGGCACGAGGTCGGGCAGGCGCCCGCGGCCCTAGGGGCGTCCGCCGACATCTCCAGACACCACCTGCACCATCAATAATCTTTTATCTCATCGTCATCAGCTTATTAAACGTCCCCAACGCCACGAGCCTACCCGTATAGGGTGTAGAGGACTTAGTCGTCCACGCGGGCCCAGTGCGGGTTGGACGACTTCACGCACAACCTCTGAATCTCTTCACAGGCGTGCGAAGATTTCCTTACGATGCTTTCCTTTGCCGTAAGAGGCGTACATGCCTATATTTACGAAAACACATTGGTACGTGGCGGGATTTGAACCTTAGCCCTCCCGAGGGCAACAGTCCACAACATTGAGCCACCGACACTCTTGAATCTTTTATATATTACATATAAATAAAATTGGAGTGTCTGTTTGTAATATTGAAATAACACTTTTTTCTTCATGCATATGAATATACGTACATATGCCAAAATATCATTTTAGTTTATTTTTGTCTGTCTATCTGTTTGTTCCGGGTAATCTCTGAAACGGCTGGGCCGATTTGGTTGGGACTTTTTGGCAGTTAGCTGATAATAAAAATAAAGCAGTGTTTCACCTGAACTCCGTGTTTTTAGATTATGTTTTACTACGGGAAAATAACTTATAACGCGGGGAACAGCTTGTAAAAAATGTACTACTGACTTTCCGCTGCTTGAAGTAGAGCTCCTCGCTCTCCTTGTCGCACAGCAACAGCACGACGGCTCCGAACAAGAAGATGGCGGCGCCCCAGCCCACGCCGTACGCCCACCCGAACTCCCATACCGACCTGTTGCCTGACATACAAATCATCCTTTTAGTTATTACACATTCATAAACATTATACATTTATATAAAATATACATTTATATAAATTATACCTTTATATACATTACACATTTATATAAAGTTCGAAGGTTTTATTTTTCGTTTTATTGGTCACTGATCTACACAGCTGTTATATTTGACCCATCAGTCACTATTTTGCGTCAATGGTAGCTAGTGCGTTTCATAGAATAGTACCTATGCCGTTATGTTGGCGCCTTGTCTGTAAATGTCATTGGTGCGATAAGACGCTTCCCTGCGGGACCTACGTTTTTTATATTTAGTTTTATTTTCGACTGAGATCATCTTCAAAAGTTTGAAAATAAAACTGAATAAACAAAACCCACGGGACCGTCTTATCGTACCATACCAATGACGAGGTGCCAACATAACGGTAATAGGTACTATTCGATGAAACGCACTATAGTCTCTAGAGTACATCTACCATACGAATATAGAACACAGGTAAAATTGTAAATTATTACACTTTATAATATTAAAAGAAAAACTTACCCAAGTTCAACTCGGCGGCGAAACAGACCGGGTAGATCACTAGCGCTATCAATATGCACATGACTGAAACCAAACGAGATTATCATTTTTATTTATTTCATTTAATTAATAACTTATTACCTTTTTATTATTTTATTTATCAATTTAATCGCGAATGTGGAAGGATACAAGTGCAGGGGCGACCCAGAAGGACTTACCTTGACCAAATTGGTCAAGTCCTTAAAAAGGCTGGGGTCCCAGGTAAAGGGAATAAAAGAGCTTGTATGAAAAGATGGATGTGAATGAAGCTAGGGAAGTATGTCAGGACCGCGCAAAGTGGCGTTCCATCATCTCTGCCTACCCCTCTGGGACCAAGGCGTGAGCTTTATTTATTTATTTTAATTTATCACTTCACAAACTTATACTCGAAGGTGAAATTATGCTATATAATTGTATACGGCAAAGTTACTTTCAGTATTTCCCCAAGTGAACTTTTTGTGAGTAAGTGAAGTAACTTGAAGAAGGGGGCTTCTTTCGCTATATTTTTCCTCACCCGTTTTAAAGGACGGCAGCGTATTTATATCTCCTTAAGCGAAACGAGTGTCTATGAGCGACAAAATCATTTACAATTACGTTGTATCTGCTCGTTGGCCTTCATATGCCTTATGAGAAACCTTAAACACGGTCCCTTGTAGCCAAATTTAATAAAATATCTATTATTTCTATATTAGCTATATCTAACCACACGAACTAGACTAGCGCGGCGGATTGCAGTTTCAATAAAATAATAAAAAAAATACTGGGAGAGGTCTTTGCTAAATAGTCCTATTCTAATGGCAATAGTTTACTCACGCGCCAGCGCTATAGCACTGCGAACCGGTAGTATCGGAACCTTAAATACAGTCCCTTTAACACAAAAGTCGGTCTACTTCAATGCCACTCTGTCATGGTAAGCGAATCACTTACCGTCCTGACCGTCCTGTTCACTTCATAATATCAAAAAGGTATTTGCTAAGAGCGTCGGTGGCGTCGGGGCTGAGGTTCAAATTCCGCCGCGTACCAATGTATTTTCTAAAAATATATGTACGTTATCCGATGCTCTTACCGTGAAGGAAAACATGGTGAGGAAACCTGCGCACGCCTGCGAAGAGATTCAAAGTTTTGCGTGAAGTCGTCCAATCCGCACTGGGCCCGCGTGTACGACAAAGGCCTTAACACCCTATACGGGTAGGCTCGTGCCCCTCGGTGGGGACGTTTAATGAGTATATGATGATGACTTGCTAAATGGTTCTTAATGTAATGGCAATAAAAGTGACTCACGCGCCAGCGCCATAGCGAGCACCGCGAACCGGTAGTATCGGAACTTGGTGCGGTTCTCCGTGGAGCGGAGTCCGAGCCCGGTGAGCAGGGCGCCGCACACGTCCGCTGCCAAAGTGGCTACGCACAACCCAGCCGCTGCCCTGCAAACAAACCACACTTATAACTTGGCCATCAATAATATTCTGTATATATAAAGGTTGATACGCCACCCGTGCCTCAAAAACGAACCGCCAACTGTTTGTACGCTCATTCGAAATATGTTTATGTGTACTGTCGCTGAATTCGGAACACTTTTTTCGATAGTTTTGTGAGCATATCACGAATCTATACTTGTTACATCATCAACATTTCTTTCTTCCTTGTTTCTTTTATCTTTGACAACCCATTTAGTGTAACGGTTGAGACGTCGGCTGCAACACCATGAGGTTCCGGATTCCATCCCCGGGCAGTGCAAACATTTGTGTTCATGAACATGTCTGTTCGTATTGGTATGGGTGATTTATATGTATAATACGTATATATTTTCAAAAATATTTTTATTATGTTTATCCGTTGTTTAGTTTCCATAATACAGGCTTTACGCTTAACTTGGGGCTAGATGGCGCTGTGTGATTGTCAGTAGATATTATTTATTTATGATTATTATTACAGGCTCATGCTTAGTTTGGGGCTAGATGGCGCTGTGTGAATGTCAGTGAATATATATTTATATAAGCCTAGGTCCAAGTCTCATTCTGGACGCACACGTGTTTAGATAGAGAGTTGTTAAGTCCATCTGCGGCCAAGAGCGAAATGTCTGTTCTAATATTGAAAATTGAAAACTGTTTAAATGTACGTCATAAAACACGGTTGCCATGCCGTATAAGAACAGTCTGACGATTTTAAGTGAGATTTTATTTTTTCATTTTTGACTGAAAGATAAAATTATATTGACTTCTGCATCCATGTATTTAAAACAAATACTAATATATGAACTAAACGGCCTTGTTAGTCACACAGTTATATGGTCAGAAACCACTAGTTTTGCTCAATTAGTTTGCAAAGCCATAGGTTGCGGTTAAGCTACTCGCTGGAGCATACGAGTAGTACCGCTAAACAATTAACTTAGGTACATATCAATTTTATTGTAAAGTTAGCAGAGAAAAAGTTCCTTTTGCAGAAAGTACCTAATTGAAAATGTGTATTTATTGCTATTTTCCAAATTATAACAATTAGTTATAAGTGAACGGGGCTTGCTGGTCGCTCACCTGAGTGATACGCCTGACCATGACAGATACGAAAATAAATAACAGTAAGCAGTCATTATTTTCCATCAACGCTGCCCTGCCTGCCCTGAGTATTTTTAGGAGTGCGGTGGTGGCGACACAGTCGAAATTCTGGTATTCATGAACGTATAAAAAAATATGGACCGAGTGCCACTGATACATAAAATGTGTCCCCTAAATGACAGCTGATGAATTTTGAATAACTTTCTGATATTTTTGGTAAATCAATTTTAATGTTTTAAACAATAAATATGTAATCGAATTGTTCATGCAACTACGCTAAGTAATTTTACTCTTTTATTTCCTTTTGATCACTTCTGTTTTTGCACTTACTACGCAAGCCATGTTTTTTTAAGTTTTTTCTCGACTCTGCAGACAGATGCGAGCCAAATGTCTTTACTTTCCTTACAAAAACTAGCCGAATTTTTACACTTTTTTTTTACGCATTTTTTATACGTCAGTGCATGTATTTTGTTTACGATCATAATTATTTCAATATTACATAATTCTGTATTTTTAACTTTGTATATTAATCAAATAATCGTTTTGCACAGAACGCCGCCATTTGTGGTCATCTTTCGTGAATTGTGCTATAAATGTTAACATACTTAATATAAGGTGCCGGTCTCGCAGCGTAGCAGCCGGGCTGTGCGGTGATGTCAAAGGGCAAAGGAGTCGGCGCCTCCGGGTCGATGCAGTGCATGAACAGCCCCTGCCGCCAGCCCGCCGCCATCAGCCAGTCCGCCGACGCCAGCCCCAACACCATCAGGATTACCACCAGCAGCCCGCATATTAGAGCGATCACCTGGAATGTAGAAAACAGACCAATGCAATTGATTTGGTGTAACATTTCAGGTATATTATGACGACCCATTTGGTGTAGCGGTTGAGACGTCGACTGCTACACCAAGGGTTCCGGGCTCGATCCCCGGGCAGCACAAACATTTGTATGCATGAACATGTCTAATTGTAATGGTCTGGGTGTTTTCTATGTATAATATGTATGTACAAACAAAAAAATATATATTAGTATGTTTATCCGTTGTTTAGTACCCATAATACAGGCTTTACGCCTAACTTGGGCTGGATGACGCTGTGTGAATGTCAGTGGATATTTATTTATTTAAACACCTATAACTGTAGGAGGAGGACCGGTATATCTGGCGCAAAATGGGGGAGACCTCTATGTACAGCAGTGGACTGCGATAGGTTGAAGAGAGACACCTATAACTTTACAGTGTACAATAATAGATAGTTCGTCTGCCAAGCCTCATATGACAAAGCCAAAATATTTACGTTTGGCCACTGGGTTTCTTGTTATGTATATTTTGTATTATTTATTTGTGAATTTGTGGCCAATAAATGTTTTTCTTTCTTGCTTTCTACGTGAAGAAGCCCTAAAGCGAGTTAAAGTTACGTCATAAGTGCATTTAGTTCACGTATTACAACACTGGTCATGAATGGTATTACTAAATAGTGAACAATCACCAAACCACAATATGTATACGCCGAACATTCTAGCTTGCTCCACGTTCACAAGCAAATCAAAGTTTTTGACCGGATATACGGGTCACACTGGCACATCGAGCGCCCAGGCATTTAGCCGTAACATATTTATATTTGTACTGATTTTATGGCAGTGTTTAGGGTGAAAAGTACAAAAAACGCACTAGATCTAACGTGTACAGATACGTAACGTAAATTTGCACTATTACTATACTCCTTACCTTAAAATTTGTTTATATACCTGGCATTGTAACCATACATTTACATAGCCTTTCTCATTCGTATTAGGTATTATCAAAAAAGGACAAAAGCCTCAAAATTAGCAATTAATAAGCAAACTTATCTAATGGTTATTGAGTAGGTACTAACAAATAAGGTACACTAGTGATCAAAATGCAATCACAGTGTAGTTATTATAATGTTGCAGATAAATATTATGCCACGTTATCTATTATGCAGAGCGTCTCATATTTTCTAAAAGTATTACTACTATAGCAGAAAATAGATGAGATAGCCGATAACGAACGTATTGTTAACATTATAATAATATTAGATTTTCTATTATTTTTCCGCTAAATTTGAGAGGATAGAATACACGCACGATTAAATACCTCAAAACTAGAAGTTATGAAAAACTTAAAAAAGCAACTTCATATAAATCAAGAGGACTATTTACGATATAACTGCTCTTACATATTTCTGAATAGGTACTTATCTAATCTGATTTCACTGATATTACGTAAAGTTATAAATCGGAATGCATTGATAGTTATCTATAAAGTATATTGTAATTAGATGAAATCACAATTAATAACTACATAAAATAGCTGATAAAACTTGATTATCTACAATAAGAAAGAAACCGTAAACCAATCGTTAGCTGGAGGCGTCACAGAATTAAATTACGATCTTAAGCGAGGGGTCGTGACGAGATTGATAACAGCCCGGGGGCTGATTTTGTTTGCTTACTATACAATCTGATAGGAAATAAACCAATACCCTATAAAATTCATAATTAAAATATGAAAATCAAAGGTTAAACACTTATATATAATATTTATTCTTAAAAATTGAAAGAAATGAAAAAATCATACTCGTCAATACATTTGACTCTCTTTATATCATATAGATTTTTGTATCAAAAAATTATGTAACATTTGTGTAAAAAAATCCTTCTAAAATGGACATAAGATCAAGACAAATAAAATTCCATAAATTTTCTTTAAATACAGTTAATCATTTTAATGACTGTTTTTAATCCATCTTAAATAACGGCAACGTTGACATTGTCGTATATTGGATGAAAATGTCTCGCGAGTAATATTATAAATAATGCCCATATGTAAGTACGTAAAAGTCAAGTTAGTTATTAAATTAATAGCCCAAAGGGCTATTACATGTTTCACATACCTAACTTGTAATCTGCCTCTGAACAAAATACCATATTGTGAAAGCCGACATCGTACCGAGGAACGCGTTCCGCTAACTGAAAAAATCTGTTATGATATCTCCTTATACACAGGAGCTGATGATTACAAGATACATAAAAAAAATATTTTAGGAATATTTAGTAAAAATACTTGGGTGTACGTCATACATGCAAAGACACTTACGAAAGCATGAGTTTTAAATGTATCCCAATGAAATACCCGCAACAATGGCCAACGTAAAAGACAAGGCGACGAAGCGCAACTCGCACGTAAAGCCTGTAATCCATCACGCGTACAAGACGCAAAGTGGGACTTGAATCAAAACACGACGTCGAGTCACACGTTGTATACACGGGAACTGGTACATATAGGCTGTATGTATAGGGGAAAGAAAAGCGGGAAAGTGAGAGGCCGACGGGCGCGTCTCGAAGTGAGGCGGGGGCGGCGGCGACGGGCGCATCGATCGGTGCGGCGTGCTCCGCGGGGCCGCCATCAGCTGTTAACGCCACGTCCCGCCTCTTCGTCTCGCCAAGGGACCCTCGTCAAGCAACGTTACTCATCTTTGCCGGCCTCTTAATAGCGGCGAAATGAAAAAAAAACAAGCTTTCAGCTATCGGGACTCGGTAACTAAGAATAAACACAAATATTTGGCTCAAATTAAAAAAATATTTAATACTATATTTACGTAATATACGAATCGAGAATCATTGCATATTAATTTGGAGACTAAGAAGTCGGCTCTGGAGATCATTAAACCTCCACTCCTCACCTTTAAAATAATAATTACTAAACCAAAAGTACTCGTGCTTTCCCTGAATTATGTATTAAAACATGGCACCTTGTGATTATTATCAACTGTAACAAACAGTTACAAAAGATGTTTCCAACGCATTTGTAGGCGTTAGAATTTTAATGTACAGAACATTAAAATTCTAAGGTTTTTTAACAGAAACCAGTAATTATGTTTAGTTACCGGAGGCACTGTAACGCCTACATTTTCGAGTACATAATAATTAACAAGTATAGTATTGTTACTATATTCGGCAGCTCCTTTGATTAAAAAAAAATAATAAAAGCAATGGATTTTTTAACGTTACACAAACTTTGTTCGCATAAAAGAGGGATAAGCATTGTCAATTGTCCGGGGCCGCCGGAAGCATCTGTCATCGAGAGGGATTTCATTCATTGAATTATAAAGCAAACTCACGTGCGGACACTGGCGTCCGCCGGCCATACACGGCCGGAGGAATGCTCTTGATTTAATACGTATTCATTTGTCAGATTGTACTTTAATAGCAATCCATCACGTCCATACAAATAAATATTGGATATGCTGTATTTGAAGCAGCACTGTTGGTGGCTTGGCTTTGCTGGTATGAATTCACCGAAAGAGCGATGCTTTATTGACACTTTCTTTTACCATCCTCTTGTTTCAATTACTATTTTATTAAGTCTACTATGGAAGGCTATTGGTTAGGCTAGTTTAGAGGACAACAAAAATCTATTACAGATTCAGACGCCCTATCAAATTACTAGGCTCTCTCTAGTGAGGAATGGTGCAGACAGTGGCGTAACGAGGATTAATCTAGGCGCGAGCGAAATTAGTGGCTGTTGTAGTAGATTTAGAACCTCGCAAAGTGCATACACTTTTGTAACGAACAAGCTCATTGCCATCCAATCATAGTATTGCCCGGTGAAGCTATAAATGCCACCTGCGACCGACAGCAATAGTCGGAAATAAAAAATAATAAAAAAATAACCACGCGTATTCTCACTATTCTCTTAATTTTTTAGTTATCTTGCACAACTTTAGACGGCCCATTTAGTGAAATGGTGGTGAAATTAACTACTACACCAAGGGTTCCGGATTCAATCCCCGGGCAGTACAAACATTATTGTGCATGAACATATTGTCCTGGGTGTTTTTGGTGTATAATATGTATAGATATAAATGCAATATAAGAATTAAATATCTACTGACGTGTTTGCCTTTTAGGAAGGAAGACGCTCTTCCCTTGAAGGTTCCTATGTCATATCTTTCTAGTTGCTTCACACATAACTTGAGGCTAGATGGCGATATGTGAATGTCAGTGGATATTTATTTATTTATCTGGTTACATATTTAATGCTATAATTTTCCCTATTGTTATATTGGCTTTGACAATTAGTAATCCACAACCACAGCCTATGCACGGTTCCTAACTGGATTGTTACATTCTTACGAGTCTCCACAAAGTTTACGACCTGTGCCAATATTCAGACCGGAACGCTGCTAAACTCGATACGACGTCTACTCGGACAGTTTTGAACTTAGTGATATAGCTATTCCTGTATACATAATTATATGAATGAGAATAACACAAGACAACTTCCCGGCACAAAAGTGTCTATGTAAGGAATCTTATTAACCTAAAGCTCCTTAACATCGGATCTTTAGGCTGCTAAAACCCTGTTCAAGCATAAACTTATACATTGTGTAATTTTAAAGCAGTTTTACTCCAAATGACAGGTACCGTGTTTTTGCATTCGTAGCGCAAGATTACCTACACCCTGATAGCCGAGGACCGCGGATGCTTACTGGGTGATAAAAGCGAAGGTCTGTTACATGATAATATTATGTATATTTTTGGATTATTCTGAAACAATTGTCAGTCTGAATGTAAACTACCCTGTCTAAACCTAATTGACGAGAATTACTTTTAAAAAAAGTATTAGTTTCAAATGTTTTCTTCCAAATGAATGATAAAATGATTGAAGGCAAAAACGTAACTGCTGGATCTTGTAAAAGTTAAAGACATTACTTTAGGTAAAAGACAAATTTATATAGGTAGATACAAGGTTGATCATTATAAAAGCTCTGTTGATCATATAACCACTCAAAAGAACTTCTCTGCGTTTCAAATTTAAACGAACATCGAGTTTACCGGAATGTTAATAGGATATGCCCATCTATTGTGTATTCTTCTACTATTGTAGCCTGATTTCCAGAATTAGTGGATTGCGTAGGCAAACAACTATGATTAGTCATACATAGATAAGCTGCAATTAATGCGTTGTGTTATGACAAATTATTATTAGCGTACAGTATTCAGGGAACAATTAATCAAATTATCTACGAAATGTTGTGAACGTTACATTTGCTAAATGACCGTTTCATATTTGTATTCGCGCACACAATAAAGAAACTATGCATGCCATTTATCCCACCCGGACTTTTATCAGTACACCTACCTACTCAATAGGTGTTATATTGTTTATTATGTAGAATTGTTTTGTGTCGTCTAAATAACTGCACTAATCAATACTTATTTAGATGGTAAAACCTTAAACTTCAAATGTTTATGACATATATTTTTTTAATTAGTCTCTTTTAATTACAAATATAACAGTTGTAACTAATATTTATATTATGATTAAAAAGCTGACAATAAATACAACACCTAATTGTATATGACAACAGCAGTACTGAAATTACTTTACTATGGAATAAATAACATAATATATTGTAATATTTAAAAAAGGTATATTGAAACTTAGTCACAAACACCGATCAAATTTCCGTTTCATACAATGTACGCAATCTAGTTCAGTTTCTCTAAATGCTGATACACGCCGCAGAGACATGCTCAGAGCATTAAGTTACAAAAGATATTACTTATTTCTTGTACCCATTAAGGCCAAAGCAATCATTTCGATTCATCTATAAAATACGACTTTCTAGATTAAAATATCTTGAAAGAAAGCGCTCTAATACCTAGTACATAAATTTGAAATAATATGCTATAAAATAAAGTTTTTTCGTGCAATAAAAACAAGGAATTTTAACGGCCGCATTGTTTTGAAAATGTGGCAAAAGATAACTCAGCCGATGAGAAATATTTACATACGTTTTGGTTTGAAATATGAATCTGCAAATGAGTGCGATAATAATATACCTTCGGATATGTAGGGTCAATATTGAAAACCATGTAGGGACAATATTGAAAACCGTGTAGGGTAATGATTACCAGTCCAAAGACCCATTGAGAAGGGCAAAAAATGGCAAGGTGGCAGTGTATTCATATAAAGTCAGCGCTACCTACACTAAGTTCTCGAGAAACAGGCAAAATCGGCGTAACTTTTACTAAATTTCTAGGTGTTACATATAAGTATGCCAAGTTAACATGAATTAGTCAAAGTTTTAAAGAAACTGGGGAAGGAGTCATGCTATACGCTTAATCTTGGAAGAACGACCAAAGGTGTCACATCTGCTTAATCATTTAGAATGATGAACGTATTCAGACAGCATCAACGGTGCATAGTCCTTGCTGAAGGCCTTGACTAATGATTTCCACGCGGCCCGATGACTAGCAGTCATCTCTATCATCATCTATCTGCCATGACTTTTGGCTTATCCACAGTGTATCCGCTACAAACATCGTCCTTCATCTATGTAATCCTGAAGTCTTATATATATGAGTATTTATGTACATTATTAATTCAGCGACACGTGTGCCTACCCTTATAGATTAATGAACACATTAAGACGGTGACACGTCTAAAAATATTTTAATAATCCTATTAATCATTATCACGTTAAGCTAGTCAGACTAGGCAGCCAACAACGAAAAGGTCACCCGAAATAAAGCTTTTAATTTGTTGAGACATGTAAGTATATCTATAGATACTAAGAAACAGATAAATTATACAACTACTAGAGAAATCTTTAACGGCCAATATCTCTCGAATGATATGACCGGACATAGTAGATGTTAACGAGTCCTAATTCGCTATTCGACGATGCATCACATGCAGGTGAGATTAGCTTGATGAACTAAAATGACTGAATATACAATTCTGGAGACGTTTCAACATACACATGTGCATGGTGTACCTGCGCTATCTGGTTGGCCGGCATCTCGTCCTGCTCGGCGAACTGCGGCGGTGGCGGCAGCACGGGCGGCAGGGCGCGCGGGTGTTGGCGAACCCCGCCCGGGCCGGCGCCCGCGCGCCCCTGCATGCGACTACCGACCCCCCACGCCTACTGCACTCACACACGGTGCACTCAACGCATTACACCACCGCACAATGGTACACAATGTGGCAATTATTGTACGATTCGATTACGGGGTTCACTGATTACTTTTTAGACCTGTAATTCGACGATTAGGTTTCTCCTAGGTGTTGGTGTGTACAGATACACAAATATCAGATATGGCAGTTTTTTGGTACTGAAACTTAACCGTTTTATGTACGTACCGTGTTATGTATGGGTACTGAAACTTAACGTTTTATGTCACAAGGAAGCAATTTCACTATTTTCCCTTTTCAAAAACTTACAGAATTATAAATTATTTAACATTAAAACGTCTATTTTTATTTAAATCATAAAAAATGTGTGAAGGCTAGTAGTACCGGAATAAACTCAACCTATTATTGATGCAATAAAACTACACATGAACCCTATCTCGTTATTTTTAAATAGCATAATAGTGATTCGTAAAAAATACTAATTTTGGTTTGCGTCAAAAACACTGAAACTTCGTAATTTTTACAAAAGATACCGACCATTTTATATTACACTGAGTAACCTAATTGGTCACTGTCAATTTATTCCGACGTAACCGAGAAAAATTGTTCCTGAACCCCTAATTGAAAGGTGATTGATAATGTCAAATGTCAAAGGATCCTAGAAAGATGTACTGCGAATGAGAAAAATATTTTTGGCAATATGGTTGAGGGAGGAACAAATCCGAATTGGGCCCGTGTTGAGGATTACGACCGATCTACGAGTATCTATAGAATTTCTGGGTAGGAAGACGTGTACCTAGCAGTGGAAGTAGTGGAACTTTATGCTTAGTTGGTTGATAGTGAAGGTTAGTAATCAAATAAATTAATGTTTTAAAATCCATTGAAAAGTATTCGGATATGTACTGATATTTATAAATTGCGTATATATGTACTTTCGTTATTAATACGACGTTTTCTATAAAACTATATTTACACACCATACGGACGTACAATAAATACGGACGGAGTAAAACAAAAGTGTGTCAAAATCCGGCAATTTTTGTATAGAAACCAAATATTACAGTTAATAATTACAATCAACAGAACCATAATTATGTTCGAATTCTTAATATTGGTGAAAAGCCTCATATGAGGGAGTACCTCCCATTTTAGGGGATGGGGGCGAAAGTTATTGGTTTTTGTGTTTTTTTTTTGTTTGTTGTATACTAAACCTAGATTATATACCAAATTTCAGGAAGTAGCCAGACATTTTGATGATCATCAATGCGACAGTAACGAAATCGGTATATAGAAATCAATAAAATCTAAAGTATTCGAGCTATTCAATTGAGATTTTGTATGTTTAATTAGTTTACTAGCTTTTGCCCGCGGCTTCGCCCGCGTTAAGTTCGGGATAACAAAATTATTCTGTTTTCGTTACCAGGAAAGTGGAGCTATCCATTTCCTGGTAACGAAAACAGAATAATGTTAACACTGCAACACTGCTTCTTCTTTTTCTTTTTTAAGGCTTTAAGGGCCGATTGGCAAAAACTTCAATATGCAAGATTTATTGATCATGACAAATAGCCATCATACTTATTTTTAGCTGTCTACTTTGTAAACTGTTTAAACTTGTAAAAAAAATTATGTATACATATATATCACTATACATAGGAATCCCCCGCCCAAGTTTAAAGGTTTGGAGTGCATTTCCAAAAAAGGATCGGATAAATTGGATAACATAACAACACATTTTATTTATTCCGTCAATGTTCCTAGCGAATAAGGAAGTGTCACGCTATTGAGTCCGGCATAGTATACGTATACAGGCAAGATTTGTGGCAACCTTTCCGTGACTCTACTTGTATTTAGGTCAGAGCATGTGACTCGTGCGTTATAAGGGAGAGCCTGCCCCCGAATGAGGTCGCGCAGTGGCGTCATAGCTATTAGCTATACCGGACAAAAATTACTGTTCTGTCCATAGCTCACGTGTACAATAAAAACATTGCGTATAGCGTGACAAATCTTGGATCGTGTTGCCGACTTTAAAAAAGAATCATTTATTATTTGTTAACGTTTTTGACCAGTATGTTGCCTACGTAACTTCCCCACTAAAAATAAGTTAACATAAGAAACAATGGAAGTTACAAAGATGCATTCTATCGACGGATCATGCGTTTTAAAATAGATCAATTAAACAAACAATTTAAACATTAACAAAAGTGAGCTCGTGCCTTTTGACTAGCGACGTTCTAAAATACAAACTGCATTCCTTTGTTTACTATTGTTTGAATTCATAGAAAGACAACATCAACCATCCAATAATGATGGCTGTTAAAGACAGTTACACGTGTAAGTTATTTAGAAAAGAGGAATTCAGGACCTTTATCAGTATTGGGCGGCAGTCATTTACTCTAAGAGATGTTACTTCAGATTTGTAAAACTTTGTGTAATCTTAAATAATATCATGGACGGGTGCCGTTGTAGGCAGCTAAGGGACTGAACATTCCATAGAGAAGGGCTATCTCTCTACGCTGCTCAGCGCTCTCTATTTCAACGTAACTTTTTATAATAATATGTATGTGCTGCTATATCCAACCCGCCTGCCAAACTTGACTATGGCAAAAGCATTACTGTCGATGCGGACGCCTCGAAAACAGCAGGGGACTACCACGGGCTTTAAGTAGTATCTACTTAAAGTAGATAAACTCTTATCATGACATGTGTTAATAATAACTTTAAAAAAATCTATTCTATAATTAATTTTTGTTATCTATAACTGTAATGGTGTTACCATTACAATTTTGAGATTACAAAAATACCCTAGCAGAGAACGGATCCCATGATCTACATTTTAATGAAATACCAACTTAGTAGACACCCATCTGATGATATGTTGTTACGTGACTTAAATATGTACATCACTGTGATCAGTAATCCCAATAACTTTCACCATCATCCAACCCAGCTTTACCATAAGCATAACTATTTTGGCGGGACAAAGGAGTGAGAATAAAGTATTATTACGGACATTTATTTTTGTCTATTTCTATGGACGATATTACTCAAATGATAAGGTTGTTGTTACCTTATCATTTGAGTAATATCGTCCATCATTAGACCTCCTTTATTTAAGCTTGGTTGATCCACCATCGTGGATTTTGATTCCATAATCCAGCACCCTGAACTTCGATGGATCGTTTTTTATTCGGCAAAATGCCACGTGCAGGTGAGATTGGCGCTTCTCCTCAAAAGCGCTTCTTTATGTACTTAATATAAATAATCACGTTTTAGACAAAGTAGTATATAGAATAGAAGTTATTTTGCAGTCGGATGATAATGATGAATTTAATATTATAGTAACAGTAACCATGTGCTGACAGCAGATTAGAATACCATTGTCACCATTTAATTTTCCTACGCGTGAAAAGCGACTTGGGGATAATAAATTCAGCAGAGAAAGGATGCTAGCGCTCTCTTTTTCAACATTAACATTTCAACAAATCGGAAAATCTTCTTCACACTATCGGAGACGGGGCCCTGAGTCCACCAGTGGACTGACACGGGCAGTTAAAGAAAGAAAGGAAGCAAAAAATATTAACATCCCTGTAATTTATGGCGAATATTCAGCAGAGAGAAGTGTTCAGCAATGTAGTTATTTTGCAGTCAGATAATCTATACTAATATATAAAGCTGAAGAGTTTGTTTGTTTGTTGGTTTGAACGCGCTAATCTCAGGAACTACTGGTTCGATTTGAAAAATTCTTTCAGTTTTAGATAGCGTATTTATCGAGGAAGGCTATAGGCTATATATCATCACGCTACGAGCAATAGAAGCGGGGCAGCAATGAAGAATGTTTCAAAATCGAGGGTATTTTTTCGAGCTTCCGCTGCGTACGCTAAGTAAACGGTTAAAGTTTCATAAAAGTCATGTATGAGAGTATTGTTCTCCTTTTAAAGGTCTACAAAAAAGTCCGCGACAGCATATGTCTATCTTTTAAGGTTGGCTCACTATAACATATTTTTTGCTAAAAAAAAATCTGAAATTTAAAAGTTGGAGGGAGGGGAAATCCTATGTATAGTGATACATATATATGTATAGTGATATATATATATATATATTATCTGAAATAAACTCTAAAACCTTTAAAGTTGGGCGGAGGATTCCTATAAAATATATATATATCTTATTATCCAAATAATTATAATTTAAATGAAGTGGTTCCGTGTCATCCCGAATTTAATGCGAGCGTAGCCGCGTTATAGTTAATTACTAGTGATTTACCGTTGATTAAAAAGGGCAGATACTTAAATAACTAAATACCTAATGCTAAAATCAACGCCAAATACGGAGGTATCCACATTTTTAATTGTAGTCGTTTTACAAAGGTAAGCAATCATACAGACAGCCCATCTGTGGGCTATCTGCCATCTCTTAAAACAGTATTACAATGCCGACGTGTTATGATAGCAATACTGTTAAGTTATTCTTAAATTAATCCATAAATCGATTTTAATAAGTTCAGGTTCAAGCTTCAATTGAGGTAGTAAATATCAATACAATTTAATTTGAAGAAAAAATGCTGCCCTCGTCGATTAAACACCTTGATAAAATTAAAATAAAACTCATTATCAATGTGCAATCCGACACAGTGCTTAATAAGAACGATCACATAAAACCAAATATTTTTCGCCCCAATTTTTTTTCGGTCTCATTTGTGAGAATTGCGCATTGGGTCGCGCCGGTTTTGTGCTTCTGTACAAAAAAATCACCGTTACCGAGTATTCAACACAAAGGAACGTCACACCCTGGAATTTTTATGACAAACAGTGGTTCACTTTTTGCTTCTTTTTGGTTTCTGACAAATAGTAAATGTCGAAGGGGTACAGAATGGTGTGTTCAATGATGTCGCGAGGTGGGCTTTGGAACAGCGGCGATGGGATCGGGCGGCGCGGCGCCTGACGCGGGACTGCCGCCGCCCGCCCAGCGCCAGGCGAGACCCCGCACCCCACCCACCGCCTGTTCCCGCCCGCCCGGACGCATAAAAAAAAACACCGATTATCGAGTCACATTTATTAGCCGAAACGCTACTTCAACAATCGCACTACAACATACTAATGTCTTAGCACTCAGCATCACTGTATACATACATGTCACAATATAAATCAATTTAACAAAGGACTGTATTTAACGATATGGCATAGCATTATTCTAACTGTCAAGGTCCTCTAATGTGGCTTCACACCTGAGTGATTTGGAGACGCGGCGGCGCTGGCTGGCGCCTGGGCGGGCGCCGAGGTCGTCGCTCGCACCAGCTACCAATCGAGCGCAGACGTCGCGTACAAACTTCCCTAGACGGCAACTTCCACCAACGCCTATGCTCCCGCGCTCCAAATGTTGTCGTCATCCTATCCCCTGGCTTAGGTATATCATACACAATTTTAGGGCTCTCCACTGCTTCGGATCCTGTAGTGATGCGATATTTTGCACCCGATAATGCTTTCTTGATACCGTTTAAAGCTCTCCTAGCCGTGTTCTCTTCTTCTTTCACGTCGAAAGTTGTTTCTCTCGGAATTGCTGTAAGATGACCCGGAGGTGGTAGACCTAGAGGGGTTTCCTCTTGTTTTCTAATAAGATTCTCAACCTGGAGAGAACTGTGGTAGGCGGATCTGTGTTGGTGCCGACGGTGCACACTCTTGGTTTTGCATATTCCTCTTCGATCGGCACGGTGGTATGCGCGTAGTGTTGCGACGGCAAGGTGGCAGCTCTCCTCGGCGGCAAGTCATCCTGCATATAGGCTACTTGGAGGGTGCTTATACTGAGCTGGTGTTGTGGCGGCGGCCACAGTTCCCTAGTAGGCGGTACGGGCGAGGGCCTCTCGCCCAGCATCCGCCGCGCGAACTCGCCCGGCTGCCAGAGGTAGCTCGCCGTCAGGTTTCCGTGCGTTTGCATCACGTTACGACTCTTCACTAACGGCACGCAAAGTGTCGACGCTAATCTAATTCTTGGCTTCGCTCACTTGTACGTATTCATATAAATGCGTCGAGTAAAGGCATTTTAAATTAGATCAAGAATGGAATATGTGTAGGTAACAAAGTGCAATGGGTAAATAATCCTTTTTGTGGTGTTATAAATATAACGTCATACCCTGCCCTGTTGCTCAATATGAGTACATTCTTGGTAAGGAACAGTAACAACAATACCTATTACAAGTCCATAATCAATTACCTACGGAAAATAAACGTCATAATGTTATAGAGGAAATAGTAATGTATTTATTTTAATGGGGTTATCCATCTCTTTTTTGCCTAATTGTTCTTGTCTTGTAGACAACATATTGTCTTTCAAAGACAAACTGTCCTATTATTAATGATTGAAAACTCAGTGACAAGTAATAGTTGTTGGGATTGCAGTAAGGTGGCTCTCTTTGCATTTCATATAGACTTTAAAATGGAATGCTTCGAGAAGCTATTTCATAATTTTCTGAAGACTCTATTTTACCTACCATCTCCCGCTTAAAGCCTCGATAGACATCCGAGCCAACTAGAAACTTTCCAGTGGTCATTTTTATCTAGCGGGTGCTAACTTTGGAATGAGCATCCGGCTGTTGTTTTCCAAACGCTACATGTCCTCGTTTAATCGAGGCTTAGGAGTATTCTGTTTATTAAGTAGGCGCAGTGTCATGGCTGTGACCTTGTGCGCTAATATCTATGTGCAGCAGTCACGAGGTAAATGGATGCTCTTACAAAAACTAAATCAATAATGTAATACACATTACAACAGCAAAGTTGACTACTGAACTACACATGAGTCAATTATTGAAAGTATGTGGACCATTCTCTAACACAGATCGAGTGTGTGATGGCTGGTCGTCAGAGCCTAGTTTAGTTTGGCGAGTTGCACCACGCGCTGATGAAGTCGACTGACAACCATGATAGGTTTACCGTATGACCGTTTAGGCATAAAGTTAAGGTAATGCTCATTGAATAGCACTTGATAAGTTGATAAGGATCACAGGCCATCATTGGATACAAATACAATTATGTTAAATTGTTATTTAAATATTTCCTATTTTTTCTGATTAAGTAGAACTTAGGCTATACTTATGGAACTAAGACAGCATAGTAAAAACTTGATAGTAAATCTATCTGTAGGTAACATACCGTTTTAATAGGTGTGGAAAAAAATAATATTTGTGAGATTTCTTATAAAATAAATAATAATAGACATAATAAAAAAACAAATTGCTGTAGATGAAATGTGAAGTATATTATTGTCCCTACTATTTCCATAAGTCATAAAAAAAGCTTAAGACCAAAACACTATTGTCATAGTAAAAAAAAGTAAAGATAACATTCAGAAATAATGCATACCAGCTCTTGTCTTGCCTTTCACACCTTACCTTTTATGAAATCACTAATCTGCCTTCAAAGATGGAGGATTAAGACAAAACCCTTCACTTTTAGTGAGGACTTGCTAAAGCAGGCTTAGGTAGTGTTTTTACCTGAAGCCTTATCATCTCACTTACTATACACATTATGTACACAACAATATATAAAAGAAAAAGGTTACTCACCTTTAATGGTCTAACAATGCTGATTGTTTCAATCATTGTAGTTGAAGCCATCATGCATCACTTCATGTATCTAAAAAATATTTACAGGATTAAATTAAGATATAGTTGGAGGAAACTCTATATAAGATTAAAAATTAAAGGAAGGCATTTTTGATTATTATCTACTATCAAACTGCATCTGTGATCTAGTGGGCACAGTGTTCGGCTGCATAACCTGGTCTTGACTCAATCATGTAATTGTCCAAAAACATAGATGATTCCATGTTTATGAAGATAAGTTAAGCTGTTGTTAGTCCTAGAAACAATCTAAGAATGGTAGTCATAACACCCACCAACACGCATTGGGCCTGGGCGGTGGGTTCCAGCCCAATCTCACCATAGCAATGCTGTGTAGGTAGGCCTGTGCCCTGCAGTGGGACATCATAGGCTGATGATGATGATTATCAAAGTTTACATAGTAATTATTAAATATGCCTGAATTTCTAAAAGTACATCAAATAAGCCTATATTAGTTATGTTTTATTAATTTGCCTGCAAATAAATGTTAACAACCAAATAATAACACCTATTAAAATTATCATTACAGCTTAATATGTCTCTTGTCCACTGCCAAATGAAGGCATCTCAATTTTTTTTTATCCTTATTTGAACATTAATATTGTGCTATTCATAGAGGTCCTAACAAGGTGGAGTTTTTTCTGTACTTGTGCTGAAATATTGGTATTAACATGGAACTTCCCGTTAGATGAAATGATTTCAAATACTAATATACAATAAATAATATCAGTAAACTTTTAAAAAACTTGATAAGACTATTATTATCAATAAATAAATAAATATCCACTGACATTCACACAGCACCATCTAGCCCCAAGTTAAGCGTAAAACCTGTATTATATTAATAAATATAATAATATAATATATATATATATATTAATATAAAATTTTAATTACGTTCTTTAATATACTCTTAAATTTACCTATTTTTATTTCTTATTTACTATTGATAATATTTATTATAATTTGAGTGAAAATATTGAATAGGATTTGACACTTTAATTGGACATTTTGAATGTAGATTGTGAGAAATGAAATAAAAATTTTAATGTACTATATATGTGAAAATAAGATATGTTATAATATTCATATACCAAAATGTGAAACATAGAGATTCAATCTCATAAGAAAGAACACATGTACCTATGTTTATGAATAAATGAATTTATTATATTATTATTATTATAGGTACTAAACAATGGATAAACATACTTATATACATTTTTTTGCAAATACATACATTTTATATAAACAGACATGCCCACAAATGTTTGTACTACCCGGGGATCGAACCTGGAACCCTTAGTGTTGCAGTTGACATCTCAACTGTAACACTAAATGGGTTGTCAAAAAATATTATTCTTGTTTCTTTACATTATTAATATATCTCTGATTAAAAATGGGCATTAGTTTATTTTTGCGGCTAAAAGCCCGCAAAAATAATGTTAAATTAATTGGTAAGTAATTAAATTTAGTGTAAATATTTTGACATACATATTATTATAATTATTCATTTTTCGGAATCCTTAAGATTCACGAGCCATATAGTGGCACGGTTATTTGAAAGGCATGTGTGGGGCCGAAGTCATCTATTATTATTACTACTCATTATTATTTACTGGGACTATCGGTAAAGCTGTACTCTATGGGCCGCGCATATTTGGGGTTTTATTGGGGGGAGGGGGGAGGGAGGGTGGGAGAGGCTCCCCCTACAACCCCCCCCCCCGCGGAAACCTCTATTTTTCGAGATAAAATTTGAGGTTATGTCAGTACCCGAACAGTACTATATAAGCCGCTGTTTTATGGTTTTGGAGGGCCGGGGGGGAAGGGGGAACTCCCCCTTTTACCACTGCCTCCCCTTTTTAAAGGTCTTACCTAACCTAAGCAACTGTTAGCGCCTACACCTTTCTAGGAGCAGAGCGAGGACCGGTCAGCCCTCGCTCCGCTTCGTTCCGATCGGGAAACAAAAATAACCTTAACCTACTGAGCATGTACTCTATGTATTGTATTGTTTTCTTTTCCTTGGCAGGGGACTGCGCCCTCCGAGCCCCCCTTTCCGGGGGTCTCCACCATCCCCCTGCTTTGTGTCGTGGCAAGATGGATGCACGTGTGTTTCGTTACTAAATGCGCAAAACATTTTGATTTTAATTTATATCAAATTATAATACGATAATCTTGAAATAAATACAAAATATTTTTGACTGTTACTATTTTGTTAAAATGAAATAGTTATTACTATTGTAAACCATTAAAATCATAGTAATTTCATGGCAGTTGAAAATTACAAGTTAAATGAACAGATAGTGCCATGACCCAATTGCCAGACCCAAAAAAAAAAACCTATGATTTTTTTATTTTTAATCATTAATATCTCAAAAACTAAAAATCTCCTCACCTTAAAATTTTACACAATTATACCTTATAGTGAGGTCCTTCAACCATAAGAATTTCAACACCCAACTCCGCGGCCCACATAGTACAGTTTAGCCTTGGATCCATTTGTGAAAGAAGCATGTTAAGAGTAGTCTTTACAAGCTTTCATGAAAGAAAACATAGTCTTAAATAATAAATTTTAAACCTTGAAACTCTGTATGAAATAATCCCTAAACATTAGTGTAAAAACTAAACAATTAGAATCAAAATAGTAGATAGCAAAAGACACTATTTCAATATATAAATTAAACACTTACTGAAATGTTCTCGTCCCAGGACACAATTTGTAACAATTAAAAACCTAAATAAAAGGACCGTATTGTTTAATGATTAAGTAGATTCATTTAAAAGCACATATATCCAGTACCTATTTACAATTTTATATGAGCCACTGAATTCAAATACAAAAAGTACAATCAACAAATATAAATAAAATATTGATAAATTATTTGAACGATAAATGACAAACACAAATGACCAAACAAATGACACAATGGATTTGTTTAAAAAATTGACGCACACAGTGTTGCCAGTATAATTTCCCAAAATAGGACGGTTGGCTCTCCAAAAAGGTACGGTTTTTAACTTCAAGATACGGTTGGGTCGGGATACTCCTGAAGGAACTAGATCTTTTATTTTAAAGACTTTTGAACTGTGGGGGGACGAAGGGGAGGATACAGGGAGCCCCCCCTGCAAAAAGGGGGGGCGTTTGCGGAAACCCCCTTTCCAAAAACTAATTTTCAAAAAATACTTAACACCACCTTTGGAAGGAATCTATTTCAGTCCAAAAGTAATATCTGCTGGTGGTACTTCTAAGTTCCATTTCTTCATTGTTATTCGTTCTTATTTTCTGACCTATCCGTGTATAATCTACTTGAATGAACAAATATAAAACGCAATCCGCCATTTTGTGCAAATGGCGGATTGCGCTTTTTTCATGAAAAACCCAGAAATCAGAACTTAACTTTTTTTTCTTTATTTGTTAAAAGCATAATTGAAAGTTTGTGAAATAATAATGAAATTATTAAAATTAATAACTACCTTCGTGGTCTAGTGGATACAGAGTTTGGTTTAGATCAAAGCGTTAGATCGTAAGTTCAAATCCCACGGGGAACTGACACTTTGTCTGATTTTATCTAGTTTGGTTAGCAAATTGCAGGCTGAATCATCTGAAAGTCAGAAAATAAAGATGATTCCGTGCTTTGGACGACACGTTAAGCCGTATTCGATTCCGGTTACTATCTAAGGATGGTTGTCGTTATCACCTACCAATCCACTTGCGGAATGTTTTTTACCCTTTGTAGTAAAAAAAATCCAGTCCTTGGAGTTCCCGCATTGAAGATGATCTTTGGTATATTACTCTTTCTTTTAACTATGGAAACTGCAAGGACTGTACATTTATTCATTTTTTTGATGGCCAAAAGCCGAATTGTGGCAGTTGTGATAAAAAATGACGCCCAAAAATCTGTTTTTTTCGATAACTGAAAAATATCCGAAGAATTTTCAAAATTCCAACATCACACGATCCGCCATTAAATTCTGTATATCAAGATACTAAACAGTCCTGGCTAACTTGCATATTTCGTTGATGATTGGACATATGTACCGCGCACACTAGAACTCCAATAAACTGCGCTCCTGAAGGCACTAAAACGCATAGTAATTATAGTCAGATTTTCAAAATTCTGATGTCTTTCGATGCGTAATATTCATACCTCGAGGGCATGTTTTGTTTATTTTGATATATCATCATCATCAGCTCATTAGACGTCCCCACCGAGGGGCACGAGCCTACCCGTATAGGGTGATTAGGCCTTAGTCATCCACGCGGGCCCAGTGCGTGTTGGACGACTTCACACACAACCTTCGAATCTCTTCACAGGCGTGCGCAGGTTTCCTCACGATGTTTTCCTTCACCGTAAGAGCGTCGGATAACGTACATATATTTTTATCGAAAATTCGAAAATACATTGGTACGTGTCGGGATTTGAACCTCAGCCCTCCCGGTAGGAAGGTGACAATCTACACCACTGAGCCACCGACGCTCTTTATTTTGATATATGGCCGAGTTGTATTAGTTTTAATGAAAAATGCCCCCCAAAAATCTTTGTTATTTCATTTTTGAAAAAAGTATATGACTAATTTTCAAAATTTTTACACTAAACAAATTAGAAAAGAAAAGCCATTATATTCTGAATCTCACGATACTAAATTGTCCTGGCTAACTTGCATATTTTCTCTGAAAATTATAATTATAATATTGCAAAATTGACGCAAACCCTAAAAAATTAAGTATATACATCTTCAATGTGAAATAAATCACTAATTTGAAAAGGTACGTAAAAGGTACGGTCTAATCTGAGGTACGGTCGTGGTACGGTTGTGTCATGAAAAGTACGGAAACCGTACTTTTTGGTACGGACTGGCAACGCTGGACGCACACAAAACCACAGGTTAGGTTAGGAGTGGTAAAAAAATATCGATGCTAGTATCGAGGTTACAAAAATATCGATATATGTACACGATACATCGGTTAAACTCTCGGAGGAACTAGACGTTAAACTCGATAATATCGAAATCGAAAGGTCTGATATCGTTTATTATAACGATATATTTCATCCGATATGTCGCGGGGAATCAAAGTCATATTTCGTTTCTGGTATTTTACAATTAATTTTACTGACTCTTTTTTACATTAAATTTGGTAGAACAGAGTGATTTCTGTATAAATAATCGGTCACTATCGAAAGACTAACTCTTTCGAAAGTGATTTAAAGATAAATTTTATCAGACACTAGCTTTTGCCCGTGGCTTCAGCCTAGTGTAATGAAGACTAGGCCCTTTTCCACATACAAATGGGCATTTCCCTTAGAGATATAGAAAAAATTAAGGGAATTTCAATAGTTGATTTATTTGCCATCGATGGTTATTTTATTCTTGAATTACCTATTCAATCTCAACTAATATTTTAAAGGCGAAGTGAATTTATAGGTTTCTTTTAGTTCAGAAGTGTAGTGTAGTGTTCAGAAGTACCAGCTTCTTTCATTTGACTGTATTCAAAGACGAGCTGCTCGAATCGTCAACGATCCGAATATTTCCGATCGGCTCGATCATTTAGGCTTGCGTAGAGATGTGGCATCACTTTGCATCTTCTGTCGCGTATATTACGGGGAGTGTTCGGAGGAATTGTTCAGACTCATTCCAGATGCAACATTCCACCACCGTACTTCGAGGCAAAACTCTAAATTTCATCCTCACCACCTAGATAAATGGAAGTATTAGATAGTACGTTTTTGTCGTAATTTATTACCTCGGACGACAAAACTGTGACATCAGCTACCGTCTGACTTATTCCCAGAGCAAAACGACCTGGCGTCCTTCAAGAAGAGAGCGTATTCCACTTAAAAGGCCAGCAACGCATTTCTTTGCCCTTTGGTATTGCAAGTGTACATGGGCGACGGCGTCATTTACCATCAGATTAGCCGCCTGCTCGCTGCGCCTGCTCGCTATAACATAAAAATATATACCTACAAATTCACTAATACAAATATTGATAATGCTACAGAAACGGATATTGGATCTTACATGCGGCTGAAGCCATGGGTAACAGCTATTTTCAAATAGAAATTACTAACGATATATCGATATATTATATCGATGTTTTTTTTAATGGTAATGCTTTTATTAGTTTGTAAATAATGCAGAAAATATATATAAAATAAGCTTGAAACAAAAAAATATGTAATAACGAATAATCGTCATATAACATAATATCACATTTCTAACACAAGGCATCGTGACAACGTCGTCGTCCCTTGCCACAAGACCCAAGCTATAAAATCTACTAATGTCAAATTGATAGGTTTTTGATGCCGGGCGGTGTGGCTTGTTGAGTATATGAATAGCTTTATCATTGGCGCGAAAGTTACTCTATACTTTAATTAGTTTGTTAAATACTCACTTAACATGGCTGGGGTAAAATCCTTAGCAGTAAGGGGCATAAGAAGCTTCGGCCCCGATGAAGTGGATGAACAAAGGATCGTGTTCGAAAAACTCTAACATTGATTTTAGGCCAAAATGGTTGTGGTAAAACAACCATCATTGAGGTTTACGTTATCTATTACGGGCAGATGCCTCCTGGAATCGTAATCGAATGCTTTGTCCACGATGCAAAAGTTACAAACTAATGAATCTTGGCAAGTAAAATTGAAGGTATGCAAAACTGCAAGCTTGTCTTACTCCTATTTTTGCATATACGTAATACTTATGGTATTATCACACTTGTAACATATTCCAATTCTCACAGATGTAAATTTTATCAATCAGTTATATGAATTATTAGCTGTGTAATAAATAAGACATGAAATGATTTGTTGATTTCTTCAATACTTTAGTATGCATAAGCTTCCAGAATACATGGTATTACTTAAAAATATAAGAAAAAGATGTAACTGCAGTCAAAACCCTCTACTGCTGACTTTTACACTCCACAATTCAAATACTTTATTGAAAGTATCAAAAACAAATGAATAAAATCAAAAAATTACAGATTGTTAAATGCTAAGGATAAGAACTGAAGGGAGCAAGACATGCGTGTAACAGCTTTGGCAAAGAAAAAGACAAAATTTCAAACCTTGGACTCATTTTGTCCGTTATTGATAAACAGGCACGACAAAGGATATTCTCACGATGTGCAGATTTAGATTCAGTCATGTTTGATGAATGGGTATGTATCGATCACAAAAAAAATGGTCAAGATATTGTAAAATGGTCATGCTAGCATGGTGGATAGTCACAAACATAACTGATGAATCTATTGTCTATTCGACTGCTACGTTTGAGCTGTTAAAGAAACTGCTTATTCTGTTAAAGGTGGTCAAAGCTATTTTGAATTCTGTAATTTTTGCCATCAAGAGATTCTAGTTGGCCCTAATGAAGGTAAAAAAGTTAAAGAAAGATTGATGAATCTTTGATGCTGATAAATATAACAATTGTTTTGAACGCCTCAAGAAGATACGTAAAGAATACACACAGAATTTAAAACTACTTGTAAGATAGATTGCATTCATATAGGAATGAATGTACTTTTTTTTAAAACATTATTATGTAAAAAGTTTATTTATTTAGACAAGAAGTGGATTTCTTAACTGAAAAAAAAGAAGATCTGGATAAGAAAAAGCTGGAAGTTGTTAATACTGAAACTCGTATATCAGAAACTGATTGAAAGTGCAGAAATGGCACAGGAATTGAACCAATAACTGAGAAATGAATGCATATACTACTCTTGAAAAAATATAGTTGCCTTTGAGACAAGAAAGAAAAAAAGACAGGTAAGATAAACAGTACTGCCTTAAGAATTTGATGTTTAAATGTGTGAAGAGGAACCTCTTTACTGAATTTAAAAGATGACTTGTCAATATGAAAATAGAAGAAAGTTATCTTTTGACATTCTGAAAAAAGTATTTGTTTTTGCTAGTAATAAAATAATATATTCGTAAAACTAATTAGTGTGTTGTATTTAATAACTAAGTATGCTTTAGAGTGCTTTAATGTAGGCTGACCTTCTCTATATTTTACATGGTAGCAGAGCGTGGTTCACAGTAAGCAGTAAATTAATGAAACAATGTCAGTTGTAAAGATCAGCCCCCTCGGCAGGGATAACTACGATACATGGGTTATTCATGCAAAGGCCTACCTAGTCAAGAATAAATTGTGGAAACACGTCAGCACACAATTCACTAGCACCAACGAAACTACACAAGATGAGAAAGATAATGATGAAGTGGCTAAATCGGAGCTCCTCTTGCTCATTTCCGCATCAGAGTTAAAGCAAGTCAAGGCCTGTGAAACAGCATACGATGTTTGGAATAAGCTACAAACCATCTACTCCAGCACCGGACCTGCACGAAAAGCAACCCTGTTGAAACAACTCATTCTTAGTAAGTTGCGACCAAGTGGTGATATACGAGAGCATTTGATAACTTTTATGGATACCGTCGACAAACTCAAAGACCTCAGCATTGAAATCAATGATGACTTATTATCCATTATCATGCTATACAGCCTCTCAGATGAATACGAAAACTTTCGGATAGCGATCGAGACACAGGAAACGTTGCCAGAACCCGAAAAACTTAAAACAAAAATTCTTGAAGAGAGTGAAGCACGCCGTCGTGACACAGACTTCAACAAATTAAGTACATATAATCACGAAGAAGCGCTCTATGCAAGCTGTAAAATATGCAAGAGACAAGGCAACATTTTTAAACGCAGAACACATAGGATATGCACCACCTGTTGGAATAAAAACGCCTCATCAAAGGATAAACCGAAATTCTCCAACAGACTAGAAAGAAATCATTTTGCTCAACAGCACTGTTTATTAACAAGCAAGGCTAACAGCAACAATGTATGGGTGCTAGATAGCGGATGTACTTCTCACATGACATTCCAGAAGAAACTATTCACAAATATGAAAAGTACATCTAGAAAACTTAGTTTTGCAACAGACGAAGTCTCAGCTGAAATCAATGGTACTGGAACTGTAACACTCAAAACGAAGGAAGGAAAAAGTCTAGATGATATACAGCTCCTAAACACTCTGTATGTGCCTAGCCTGAGCACAAACTTACTGTCAGTTAGCAAGATGATCGATCATGGATGTACGGTCACCTTCTCCAAAAAGAAAGCTACTGTCAATAAACCTAAAACAGGAACAATCCTTACAGCCCAAAGAGACTCAGATGGTCTATATTACGTCAGATCCCTGAAGTCTTCTACTGAATGCAATCACTTAGCCAACAATGAAACTCCAGAAACAGAACCGAAGCCAACTAAATCTTCGACGAGTTCTATGGAAGAATGGCACAAAAAACTTGGCCACATGAATGCAAATGATATGAAGCTAGCTCTAAAGAACGGCAGTCTTATTGGACTTGAATTTGATGCTAATGCAATCTTACCTGAATGTGAATCATGCATTAAAGCCAAACTGCATCGAACTTCTACATCCAAAAATAGAACAATTCCTAGAACAACTGAACGCCTCGAAATCGTTCATAGCGATGTGTGTGGACCGATACAAACGCCATCACTCGGGCAAAACAGGTACATACTCACTCTCATAGATGACTATAGTCGCTATTGCAAGGTGTACCTAATGAAAAATAAAAGTGAAGTTCTAGACAAGTTCAAAGAATTCAAACAAACATCTGAAACCTTCACCGGAAATAAGATTAAATTCCTACAAACAGATAACGGCACAGAGTACCTCAATACTGCTTTTGACTCGTATCTCAAGCTACACGGAATTCAAAGAAGACTCTCAGCTCCTCATACTCCACACCAGAATGGTATTGCAGAGAGGAAAAACCGCACTTTGGTTGAAAAAGCAAGAGCCATGTTACTTGATTCTAATACTCCGTTGCACTTGTGGGGTGAAGCAATACTCACAGCCAACTATTTATCTAATAGGTCTATAAATCAGAGCATCAATGGAATGACACCTTACGAGAAATGGGTTGGCAGAAAACCCTGTATCAACCATCTTTACGTATTTGGTTCAAAAACATTCATTCTTTTAAAAGGCTCTACACAGCACAAATTTGCAGCAAAAGCTATACCTTTACTTGTAGGATACTCCGAAACCTCCAAAGCGTTTCGAATATATATACCTGCAAAACGACGTGTCATTATCAGCAAGGATATCCGCGTCATGAAGAAGATGTTCTACTCGGAACAGATTAATGCAGATACACTCTTCTTTTCACCTAAACATGCAAACGCTCAAAATAAAAATAATGATAGCTACGACAACGAAAGTGGTATCATAATACTGCAAAACGATGCACAACAACAAAACAGTGCTCATCTGCAGCCGAATGCGTCTGGCAATGAAAACGTACAACAAGAAAACATAGTCCACAGCACTAATGACATAGACTGTGAAGACTTTCACTCTATCCACGATGGTGATGAAGACAACAACATCGACCCTGAGGATAGGTACGAAAACATACCTGAAAACATAGCTGTTCACAATTACGATGACAGTGAAGATGAAAATGCAGAACACGAATCTAACCAACGATACCAACTACGTGCAAGATCACAATTGGTACCACCTAAACGATTCGATGATTTCATCATGGCAGCTATTGACTCAGAGAAACCTGCAGAACCAAAGACATACTATGAAGCCATAAATTGTACCGACAATACTTACTGGCGTGATGCAATGCACAGTGAGATAAACTCTCTGAAAGAAAATCAAACATGGGAACTCGTAGACTTGCCCAAAGGCAGAAAAGCTTTACCATGTAAATGGGTTTATAAGATAAAAACCAACTCAGACGGTTCAGTTGAACGGTACAAAGCTAGACTAGTAGTGAAAGGATTTTCACAAAAACCAGGGATGGATTACGACCAAACGTTTAGTCCTGTTGTTAGACTAAGCACCATCAGAGCTGTACTAGGATTGGCTTCAGAACAAAATATGTCTCTACAACAATTTGATGTATCAACTGCTTTCCTTAACGGGACAGTGAAAGAAGAAATATACATGGCACAACCTGACGGATTCAAAGATGGCACGAAAAAGGTTTGCAAACTTAAACGCAGTCTATATGGACTCAAACAAGCGCCCTTATGCTGGAATACTTGTATATCTGAGTACTTAATTGAATCTGGCTTTAAACAATGTACGCAAGACCCTTGCCTCTACTTAAGTAAAGAAGTTTTGATAGCTCTTTATGTCGATGATGGACTAGTAGCTTCAACCAACGAGAAGGCTAGTAGAAACTTTATCGAACAACTTAAAAGCCGTTTCAAAATTACGACAAAACCAGCATCGTACTTTCTTGGAATGAGTATACATAGGGCGAATGACGGCACTATAACGCTGGACCAAGAGTCGTATACGAAAAAAATATTGGCTAGATTTGGTATGACAGAATGCAAACCTGTTCCTACTCCAGTCATAAAACCCTCACCCGAAGAAGAAAAGGAAGACAATATCCTAGACGATACTAACTTCCCTTATCGACAGGCAGTGGGCGCTTTAGCATATTTAATGGTCGCTACAAGACCTGATATATGCTACGCAGTGAGTATTGTGTCAAGACATCTAGAAAATCCAAGAAAACTCGATGTGAAGAACCTGAAACGAATACTCAGATACCTAAAAGGAACAATGTACAAGGGTCTGGTATTTAAAAAAGCGGGAGGGAAAGGTATCTTAGCGTATAGTGACGCTGATCATGGAGGAGACGCTACGACTGGACATTCGACTACTGGTATGGTGTTCTTTTACAATGGACCAATCATGTGGAAGAGCCAAAAACAAAAAGGTGTTTCACTTTCATCAACTGAAGCTGAGCTAGTAGCCCTTACTGAAACTGCAAAAGAAATAATTTGGCTCAAAAGGTTATTAAACGAAATCACCAAATTAGAAGGAGTACCAGTGATATGCGTGGACAACGAGTCGGCGATCAAACTCTCCGAAAACCCTCCATACCAATTTCATCAACGTACAAAACATATAAAGCTCAAGCACTTCTACATACGTGAATGTGTTTCGAAGAAGGAGCTTAGCATCAAGTATGTACCCACTGAGCTGCAACTGGCAGACCTATTCACTAAGCCATTGTTCGGTCCAAGATTGCAGGAACTTTCGAAGAGGATTGGACTAGAGACAATAAAGAAATGAAATAATTTCATTTCTTCAAAGTTCGGTGGGTGTGAAGAGGAACCTCTTTACTGAATTTAAAAGATGACTTGTCAATATGAAAATAGAAGAAAGTTATCTTTGACATCTGAAAAATTTTTTGTTTTTTGCTAGTAATAAATAATATATCGTAAAACTAATTAGTGTGTTGTATTAATAACTAAGTATGCTTTAGAGTGCTTTAATGTAGGCTGACCTTCTCTATATTTTACAAAATGTCAGCTCTACCACAATAGCCTAACCTAGGTTCAAAATCCACTCTGGTAGGCTGTGTGAAGCCCTAAAAGCACCTGCCAGTAGTTTAAATTATATTTATAGTCTAATTTATGAACACACTAGCTTTTGACTGCAGCTTCCATGCATTATATTCAGGCTAACATTGTATTGATCAGATATTATTTAATATGTTAATATAGACAATGTTATATTTATGTATTACATAGATAGCTTCTCACTTTAAAAAATGCCAACATTCCTACTTCACTCTCTCTTTCAAGGGGTGTTCAAATTACCAGAAGAAAAATATGCGTGATTATTGTTTGTAATAAAATTCTGCATACCAGTTTTTAGGTTCTCTATTGATAAGTTGCAGAATGCTCCATACGAACTTCCAGCCCCATTTCAGGAAGGTTGGGGGTTTAAAAGATATAAAATGTAGCCTATGTCAGTCTTCATCTTACAAAAAATCACACCATTTTGTTGCTTTGATTTGCCATTAAACATGGACAAACAGACACTTATTCAAATTTATAATACTAGTATGGATGTATATATATCTCTTCAACCTATCGCAGTTCACTGCTGGACATAGGTCTCCCCCATTTTGTATCAGATATCCCGGTCCTCCGCTTTCCTCATCCAGCCTCCGCCAGCGACCTTTCGCAAGTCGTTGGCCCATCGGGCCGGAGGGTGTCCCACACTCCGCTTGCCAAGACGCGGGCTCCACTCCAGAATTTGTCTGATCCAACGGCCATCGGATCTGCGATTTAGTATAGATATATGTATAAATATTATTTTTTATTAAAATTAATTGAATTGCATTGCAGATTGGAACATTCTCGTACACAAGAGGAAGAATTAAAGAAAGCTATCAAAACTCTTTTTGAGGGTACTACTGCCGAATTGCAAGAAAATATAAGTAAGTACTATTCAGTCAATATCATAACTTATTACAGACTGAATTACTCCAAAACTTTTAGTCATAACGTTTTTAATGTTTTTAAGGTAACTATGGATCTACTGCTAAGGCAAAACAGAAGGAACTTGCTGATTCACAAAAAAATTAATGGATTCAATAAAGAAGAAGAAGAAATTGCTAATGAGAAAACATCTAATGAGATGAAGTACAGCAAGCTCATACTTCTTGAAAGTCAAAATCAAGAAAAAATTGATAAAAAAACAAAATGATTGTCGAAACAGCACAGTTAGCTGAAATTGCAGATATTACTGAGATTGAAACTACTGAGGAAGCAGAAGCAGCATTTGCAAAAATAACAGAAAAGCTAAATAATTTGAAAAAAGATCTTGATGAACATAAGAAAATTGCTGAAGCTGAAGAAAAAAAACTACAAGCTATTGTTGATGAGAGCAAAGATGCTCTTTCGCGCCATAAACAAAAAATTGCTAATAAGCAATCCGAAATTCAGAAAAATAAAAAGGAAATTACAAAAGTTGATAAAGAAATAAATGACGCTAATGAGACCAAAATAAAGCTAGAAAACTTGGAAAAGAAATTGGAAGCTGCAGAAGAAGAATTTAAACAACATGAGAATGAATTGAATACTGAGGAATGTCAACAAGAGATTAATGAAGATGAAAAAGTTTTGGAAACACATGAAAATGAACTCGAACAACTTACTGAAAAGATAACAAAACTCCAAAACCAAAGTGCTAAACTAAAAGAGAAAGATCTGGTTGAAGAGTCACTAAAACAGAAAGAGAAACAAGTATCAGTTTTAAAGAACAAACACAGATCGGCTCTCATTGAAATTTTAGGGAGTATGCCTGAAAACAATTATGCGGTAGCAGTCAATAAGTTCGAATGCGAAATACGTGCAGAAGTTGATAATATGAAAAAGAAACAAAAAGAGAAAACTATCGAACAAACAACTCTACAAACTGAGCGAAAACACATTAGAGAAATGCTCAATGAAAAACGCAGTGAACTGACTAAAGCTGAAGATAAAATGTATAAAGCATGTGGTACTCAATCATATGAAACCACATTGTCTAAAATAACTGCAACTGTCGAGAAATTACAGGTACCCATTTAATTGTTTAACAACATGTTAGTTTATAATGTGGAAAAAACTGACATATTTTACTTTTATTGTGTTTGAAATATTCAAAACCTGGCATTACGTAATTTGATTCTCTTCTTTCAGGATGAACAAAATATTTTACAATCATCTATGTTTATTATTGCTAAATATAAAACGCAATTGAAAGATAATAGCTGCTGTCCTTTGTGCAGCCGAGGTTTTGATAACGATTCTGAGGTAAGCTATAGTTGGTACTATACATTTTTATTAAGAAATTATGCAATTAATGTAAAATATGGTGCTTTAATTATAAACTGAGTATAATAATGATTTTAGGTGGAGGACTTGATAACTCAATTAACAACTCAAGTTATGAATGTACCTGCAAAACTCGAGAAGGTCACAGAAGAATTACAAAATCTTCCGCCAAGAAAGATGAACTATTGAGTATGAAATCCTTGAATGAAAAAATTATTACATTAAAGGAAAAGATATTCCAAATTAGAGCAACGTTTAAATGATATGGAAAAGGTAAGTGTCTTTTTGGGTTGTTTTATATTACGTACTAGATGTGCCCCGTGGTGTTATTCGCGGTATCAGATATTCTCCCGTAAAACGTAGCCTATGTATTTATCCAGGGTGTAAGCTAACTATAAAAATCGCTTCGTAAGTCGCACGACGTAAGCTGCGCGCCTCGCGGTACAACACTTTATTTTTCCTTATTACATAACCTGCCAAAAAAGTCCCGTCCAAATATATTTAGCCGTTCCAGAGATTCCTCTTAGGGCTACCTTGTAGTCGGTAGTCAGCTCGATGGCTAATTTAACCGATGGCTGCGACATATATACTGTATATATATTCATATCCATGAAGAAAAAAATAAATATTTCAATATTACAAAAAGACACTCCAATTTTATTTATATGAGATAGATGTATGATATATGATAGCTTAGTAGTCATTTAAATAAGCTCAGATCAAAACTCAAAATATCGTTATTAAATTATTTTTTTTATTGTTTTAAATTCTTCATCAATTGTTATTACTATATTTTTTTATGACGACCGCTAGTTCGAAAAAGTAGAACCTTCGAAAAGAGCCAACATGAAAGTCGAGAGATACCCTTTTAAACAATTTGTTATATTGGTTACAGAGTTTTGCAATTTACCTACACATTACTTTTAAACAATTTATTACAGAGATTTTGTTACTGGAACACTATGTGCCAGATTACACACCTTTATCTGATAAATATTTTCTATTGTAAAGTAACCCTTCTTCATGAGAATTTTTTATTTAAACTAGTGAAAGAGCAATTCGGCTAGATTTTTTCTTATTTTATTAAAGAACTCTTCTCATTAAAGAAATCTCAGATTTTGGACAGGGAGTTTGTTTTTGTTTCTATAGTATTAAAATTTAATTATGTTAGTCACTTTTTTTTCAAACAACTGAGGAGTTTGCTTTTTCATTGGCTTTAATTGTAGAAAATATCAGCATTATCAGAGGAGTCAGATGAGCTGTCTATGGCTCTCATTGAACCTGAACAGAAAATGCAAATGGCTAAACAAATTCAGGGAGATATGCCACTTCTGGACCGCACTAGTCAAGAAATCGCAACAATTACACAAAAAAGTTAAATAGGTGTGTAATGTTTTACTAATACTAATATGTAAATGGAAAAAACTTAACAGCTTATTGTTATTTACAGTTGGAAGCATTAAAAACAGCATGCTCAGATATGGAAATGATATTACTTTAGATGATGCAACAGCAAAACAAACTGAGCTTAGACAAAAAAAACTTCTCTAAGGACAAAATTAAAGCAACACAAAAGAAACTGAATGCACATAACAAAAAGTTACAAACAATGACAGATAAAAAAAATAAACTCAAAGAACAACTGCTTAACATGCAAAAAAAGGTAAGTTTAGTTTACAAATATAGCACTTTCGAATGAATTAGATATAGATAAGATATTTAACTACAAAGTATGTAAACAGGTGCAGGAAATTGTAAACTTACAAGAGAAAAAGAAACAGTTTGAGTCTGATGGAGAAAAATTTGTTGAAGAGCTGAAAGAGTTGCAAGATTCTATAGCTCCCTTAGAAGCAGATGTCCAAGAAAAAGAAAAGGCTAAGTGTGAAGAAATGGACAAATACAAGTATGAATCCTATATTATCTAAGAATCTAAACACAATATGAAAACGAAACTAAACTTACTTAATTATCATTTTCAGGGCTGTAACAGAAACTAAAATAGTTATACTGAAAATCACCAACTCATTTGACAAAGTGAAACAAATTAATCTAGAGATCAAACAACACAAAGATAAGAACATACCTTTAGAAATGGAAAAAATTAAAGAAGCAAATGAGAAACTAATGGAAAAGCTAAAACAGGTTGTTACTGACAGGGATGCTTTAACTAAGAGAATTGACATGTTAAAAGATGAACTCGCTAAACAAGAGGTAAGAGAAAACTATATATATAATTGTATTGGCTGCATTGAATAAACAATGTTTTTATTGATATGTTTGTTCTCAGATTTATAAAAGAGACTTGGAAGATAACATGAAGCTGAGAAAAGCTCAAACAGAAATCGAAAATTGCCTCAAAGAAGAAACTGAAAATAACGAAAAATTGAGTGGTGTTAACATGGACATGCTTCAAGAAAAGCCGGAGTTGATTACGCAACAAACTAAGATTTTCAGGGAGAAGGCTCAAACAGAAGGCATCTTGAAAGAATTGAAGGTAATCCATTCATATATTTTTAATATAGGGCTCTTTGTTGACAACCCATGTGGTGTAATAGCTGAGATGTCGGCTGTGATTCGTTCGCCGTTTAGTACATATGTACTAAACGGCACGCATGTATATGCATGAATCGATAATATTAGGCTGGGTATGATTATATGTATAATTTGTATGTATTTATAAAAAATATATAATGGATATTACTATGTTTATCCATCTAATAAACATACAAGTTTCTTATTTGTCAATATTTTTTTACACAGGATCGACTGAAGCAAAGTCGCTTAGATCTGAAGAAGACTGAGAACAAAGATGTGGAAAAAAGGTTTAGGGAAAAATTTTATGAATTACATGTGACCAAGCTATTGACAAAGATATCAAAGATTATTCAGTTGCACTGGAAAAGTGTGTCATGGA